>CM031961.1:16166153-16266724 GCA_018749465.1 Paracanthobrama guichenoti | reverse complement strand
ACTATAATAGTGGATGTTTCATGCTGAATCAGATTCATACTTGACAGTCATGCTTCCCCGGGTGGCTGGGGCATAGCGCAACGCATAAATCGTCTTGTCCGCCCCCTTGCCTTTTTCCCGGATGTGCATTGGAAAGCTTTAGCAGTGTGGAACCGCTTGGCACCAGAAAATGGAACGCCAAAGGGACCATAGCCTGTATAAAGTTTTCCTCTCTCTCACTACCCTCATCAGGTGGGGTGGCAGTGCCACTGGCAGGCCGCCTCTGCCCAGCACTCTTCGTGCATAAGGGTAGTTCTGAGCTGAGGTTGAGCTGCGCACAGTGACTGTTTTATATTTAAAGTCACAGCGCTGGCCCTCGGCCAGGCAATGTCCAGAAACACCATCGGCGACCCCTCAGTCTGCTCGTCGCCAGGGGCATCGGTCCTATGATGCCACCCGTCTCAGCTGCCAGTCAGTGGGGACGGGTCACCCGGATTTGGTTAAGAGCTGCTCTTCCCTGGAGGAGGGCCGGGTGGAGAATCATTGATAAATTCTGTTCCGCCACTGGTGTCAAATACAACCAGTGGTACCCAAATTCTAAAGAGCAGTTCCAATACCTCTGGACCGCTTGGCGGTGTTCGATGCTTCCATGCCTCATCACCCTCAGGTGCCTCTCCTATCGCCAGCAGGGGGTGCTGGCTGTGTCTGGGACGCACACAAGCGGCCTCCCCACATTCGCACACCCCCTCAGCGGAAGCAGGTAAGTGTTGCACAGCACACTCAGACCCCACCTTGGGCCGCTACCATGCCGTCCGTGTCGGGTCCCTGCATGCCGCTGTGCTGCCCCGCTTCGGTGGTGCCGTTGGTCCTGGGGCATATGGCATCCACAGCCGCAGTAACACTGCTGGGATTGCTTCATATGAGACCACTTCAACGCTGGCTCCACGACCGGGTCCCGAGATGGGCCGAGATGCCGCCAAACCTTCAGCCCGTGGTCGGACCCTTCATTTCTACGGGCAGGAGTGCCTCTAGAACAAGTGTCCAGGCATGCTGTTGTCTCCACAGATGCCTCATCCACCGGCTGGGGTGCCACGTACAACGGGCTTGCAGTATCGGGTCTGTGGACGGGGCCCCAACTGCAATGGCATATCAATTGCCTGGAGTTGTTAGCAGTTCGTCTTGCACTCAACCACTTCAAAATGCCACTCAGAGGCAAGCACGTTTTGGTCCGTGCGGACAGCACTGCGGGCGTTGCGTACATCAACAAACAGGGTGGTCTACGCTCCCGTCGCATGTCACAACTCGCCCGCCATCTCCTCCTATGGAGTCAGAAGCATCTGAGGTCGCTTCGTGCCATTCATATTCCGGGCCTGCTCAATCGTACGGCCGACGAGCTCTCACGACAGCCAGTGCTCCCAGGAGAGTGGAGACTCCATCCCCAGGTGGTCCCGCTGATCTGGAGTCGCTTTGGGGCCGCGCAGGTAGATCTGTTTGCCGCCCCAGACTCCACCCACTGCCAGCTGTTCTATTCCCTGACCGAGGGGACCCTCGGCTCGGATGCGCTGGCACACAGCTGGCCCTGGGGCCTACGCAAATATACGTTTCCCCCAGTGAGCCTTCTTGCACAAACACTGTGCAAGGTCAGGGAGGACGAGGAGCAAGTCCTGTTGGTCGCTCTGTACTGGCCCAACAGGACTTGGTTTCCAGAACTAGTGCTCCTCGCGACAGCACCTCCTTGGCCCATTCCTCTGAGGAAGGACCTCCTGACTCAGAGACGGGGCACCCTCTGGCACCCGCGTCTGGACCTCTGGAAACTCCATGTCTAGTCCCTGGACGGGACGCGGAGGTTCTAGGCAGTCTGCCACAAGCTGTGGTAGACACCATTACTTCCGCTAGAGTGCCCTCTACAAGGCACCTCTACGCGTTGAAGTGGAACCTGTTCGTCGAATGGTGCCCTTCTCGCCGAGAAGACCCCCGAAAGTGTTCGGTCAGTTCTGTGCTTTCCTTCCTACAAGACAGGTTGGAGCGACGGCTGTCTCCCTCCACCCTCAAAGTTTATGTGGCCGTTATCGCCGCCAATCATGACCTCGTAGGCGGAAAGAACTTAGGGAAGCACGATCTGATCGTCAGGTTCCTGAGGAGGGCGAGGAGACTGAATCCGCCTCGCCCCTCCCTCTATACCCTCTTGGGACCTGTCTCTGGTGCTGACCGCACTGCAGAGGCTTCCCTTTGAGCCTTTGCAGTCAGCTGAGTTAAAAATTCTGTCTCTGAAGAAAGTACTCCTGTCTGCATTGGCCTCCATCAAGAGGGTAGGGGACCTGCAGGCATTTTTGGTTGACAAATTGTGCCTGGAATTCGGGCCTGGTAACTCCCACATAATCCTGAGACCCCGGCCTGGATATGTGCCCAAGGTTCCCACCACTCCCTTCCGGGACCAGGTGGTGAGCCTGCAAGTGCTGCCTTCGGAGGAGGCAGACCCAGCCCTAGCTTTTCTCTGTCCCGTCCGCGCCTTGCGGACTTACGTGGACAGAATGCAAAGCTTCAGGACCTCAAAGCAGCTCTCCGTCTATTACGGAGGACAGCAGAAGGGAAAGGCTGTCTCCAAGCAGAGGATGGCCCACTGGATAGTGGATGCCATCATCTTGGCATATGAAACCCAAGACGTGCCCTGCCCGCTTGGGTTAAGAGCCCATTCCACCAGGGGTGTAGCTTCTTCCTGGGCGCTGGCTCGTGGCGCCTCGCTGGCAGATATTTGTAGAGCTGCGGGCTGGGCGACACCCAACACGTTCGCTAGGTTCTATAGCCTACGTGTAGAGCCAGTATCTTCCTGTGTGCTCACTTCCCATAGTCAGTAACACCGAAGTGCCCGTTCTGCAAATGTCGAAACTTGCTGCGCCACTCCCTTCCCCATGAAACGGATACGTGCGCTTATATACTCCAGTTGCGTTCCCCAGCATGGCGAACCCTGTCGAGTCCTCCGCAACCTTGGCAGTCGGTCCCAGCGTTATCCAATAGTCTGCCGAGTGGGTCTTGCGGAACAGCAGCTGACTCTCCCTGCGTGACTCCCAATTCGTCGGTGACGTCACGTCAAGTTAAAAATACTTGCAAATATCTGGAAGCCATTTTGTTGACATGTAAGAACAAATAAAAAATAAAAAATGCTTCACAGAGAAGACTTCGTGACTCTGTGCAAAGGTCAGTAAGTCTTATACAAATATATGAAATTGAAGAATAGTTCCATCAGTGTCATATGGAATACTTCCAAGAAAACATGATTGAAAAATATGTGACATTTGTTAACAGTGACTTTGTTTACTCACAATATATTGTGGCTTACATAAAGATTAAGATGTGTAGTCACATGCATTCAATTTGTAAAGAAAATATTTTATTACTGCATTAACGCAAGACACTACAGGCAAACCTTTTTTATTTGTTTATTTTTAGATTCTGGGCTATATTGCTTCCATAACATGTCTTCTTTTAGTGGAAAGAAAACATCAATTTACTTTATTTAAATCTCTAGATTTCAATTAATAATGCATATCTTTAAAGGCCGTTTTCTGAAATTTTGCAGTCTTATCTATAGTCTCAAGTTTTGTTCATATAACATTCACCTGATGTGTAAATCCTGATGCAAATCACCTGTTAACATTATTTTCTGATTTATGAGTTATAAAAAGAGGTATCCTCGAATACAGTATGTCAACTAAATGACTAGATAGTTTTGAACCTGACTTAATTCAATGTTCAGATTTATGTTCTGGAAATGTGTGCAAATTTGTGAATACTTAATTAGATTCAGTTATAGAGTTATAGAGTTATAGTTTAAAAAAATATATAATATATATTTTATATATAATATAATATATAAAAAGATATATTATATATTATTACTTTTTTTAAACATTTGAAACCAACATCAAAACAAAGCTATATTTATTTGGCAAACAGAAATAAAAAGAGAAGGAATATGGATTATGGGAGGATTCCATTAAGCAGTTTCAGATTCACTGATCAGTGGCCAAATTTAGGTTGTCAGTGAACTATAGAGACATTGTGACAAAAACAGCCCATTGTGTTTACCCAGAATCCTGTGCTCTTGCCAAAGGCAGCGCTGTGAGGTTTTTGCTCAGATGCAACACAGTTCCACTAGAACTAGAGCGAAATTATGCCGCTGGAGTCACAACCAGAGCAGACAGGCTTCTCTGTCCTACATTTCCCTTGTTTGCTTTACGGATATTTTTTAAATTGACTAGACGGTGGGTTATCTGAAATGTCTGAACAACTATCCAGCCTCAAGGAAAAGTTCAGGTTCATGTCAACAAGACACCAATCGTTTCTCAAAGACCTTTCACATAGCAGGTGTTCTTCCGTTCAAAAACAGAAGGACAGAGGTCAATTGGAATGATCAAGAATTTGATCATGTCAAGAGATGATGGAAACAACAGTAAGATGGTCAAAATATGTTGATGAAAACACTGCTTTGATGGTTGTTGTGTCTTGATACATTTAGTGATGCAACTTCTCAGAGAGGGTTTTATCATGCTTACAGTTACTGTTAACTTTCTCTACAGTTTTTTTATCCATTATGGAAAAGCAAAAAAATACATCCTCACACAAATATTTTGTGCATCCCATGTTTCAGTTTCATTGAAATTGTCTTCAATTGTCTAATTTGAAGGGATAGTTCACTCAAAAGTGAAAATTCTGTCATTGTTTACTCACCCTCAAGTTGTTCCAAACCTGTATACATGTCTTTGTTCTGCTGTACACAAAGGAAAATATTTGGAATATCTCAGGCCTTATTGACTACAATAGTATTTTTTTTTTCCTGCTATGATAGTCAATGGGGCTCATGATCTGTTTGGTTACCCATATTCTTTCAAATATCTTCTTTTGTGAAATTTATACAGGTTTGGAACAACTTGAGAGTGAGTAAATGATGACAGAATTTTCACTTTTGGGTGAACTATCCCTTTACAATAGTATTTAGATTTTTCACAAGACAAATTCAATGAAACTTAAACATAGGATGCACAAAATATTTGTGTGAGAATACAGTATCTCACAAAATTGAGTACACCCCTCACATTTTTGTAAATATTTTATTATATATTTTCATGGGGCAACGCTGAAGAAATGACACTTTGCTACAATGTAAAGTAGTGAGTGTACAGCTTGTATAACAGTGTAAATTTGCTGTCCCTTCAAAATAACTCAACACACAGCCATTAATGTCTAAACCGCTGCCAACAAGTGTGAATACACCCCTAAGTTAAATGTCCAAATAGGGCCCAATTAGCAATTTCCCCTCCCCGGTGTCATGTGACTTGTTAGTGTTACAAGGTCTCAGGTGGGAATAGGGAGCAGGTGTGTTAAGTTTGGTGTTATCGCTCTCACGCTCTCTCATACTGGTCACTGGAAGTTCAACATGGCACCTCGTGGCAAAGAATTCTCTGAGGATCTGAAAAAAAGAATTGTTGCTCTACATAAAGATGGCCTAGGCTATAAAAAGATTTCCAACACCCTGCAACTGAGCTGCAGCACGGTGGCTATTACCATACAGCAGTTTAACAGGACAGGTTCCACTCAGAACAGGCCTCACCATGGTCGACCAAAGAAGTTGAGTGCACATGCTCAACATCATATCCAGAGGTTGGCTTTGCAAAATAGACGTATGAGTGCTGCCAGCATTGCTGCAGAGGTTGAAGGGGTGAGGGGGTCAGCCTGTCAGTGCTCAGACCATATGCCGCACACTGCATCAAATTGGTCTGCATGGCTGTCATCCCAGAAGGAAGCCTCTTCTAAAGATGATGCACAAGAAAGCTCGCAAACAATTTGCTGAAGACAAGCAGACACAGACATGGATTACTGGAACCATGTGCTGTGGTCTGATGAGACCAAGATAAACTTTTTGGCTCAGATGGTGTCAAGCGTGTGTGGTGGCAACCAGGTGAGGAGTACAGTGTGTCTTGCCTCCAGTCAAGCATGGTGGTGGGAGTGTCATGGTCTGGGGCTGCATGAGTGCTGCCGGCACTGGGGAGCTACAGTTCATTGAGGGAACCATGAATGCCAACATGTACTGTGACATACTGAAGCAGAGCATGATCCCCTCCCTTCGGAAACTGGACCTCAGGGCAGTATTCCAACATGATAACGATCCCAAACACACCTCCAAGACGCCTTGTTAAAGAAGCTGAGGGTAAAGGTGATGGACTGGCCAAGCATGTCTCCAGACCTAAACCCTATTGAGCATCTGTGGGGCATCCTCAAACGTAAGGTGGTGGAGCGCAAGTTCTCTAATATCCACCAGCTCCATGATGCAACCTGTGAAGATATGGTGAACTCCATGCCCAAGAGTGTTAAGGCAGTGCTGGAAAATAATGGTAGCCACACAAAATATTGACACTTTGGGCCCAATTTAGACTTTTTTACTTAGGGGTGTACTCACTTTTGTTGCCAGCGGTTTAGACATTAATGGCTGTGTGTTGAGTTATTTTGAGGGGACAGCAAATTTACACTGTTATACAAGCTGTACACTCACTATTTTACATTGTAGCAAAGTGTCATTTCATCAGTGTTGTCTCATGAAAATATATAATAAAATATTTACAAAAATGTGAGGGGTGTACTCACTTTTGTGAGATACTGCATTTTTTTTTTTTTATCTATCCCTTTAAGTTTAAATTATTTTTATATTATTACCAACCAAACAACCTCATGCAACTAAAAAAAGGTTTAACAAAACACCTTGCGACTATAATCATATGAAGTTATTTTCTTCTGTTGTGGACATTTTGAACACATTATTGTAAATGTCCTCACAATTTTTCCAAAAATATTATCTAAAATAATAAAACACTATGTTGGGTCCATTGTTATGGTTTGCTATGTTTTTGTGATTTCAGTTCAAATTGGACCATCCGACCTATCTCTAGTCGGCACTTTGTTTTCGAATGGCACTGTTTTGCTACACTTTGAAAAAAATGCTGTAAAAAAAGGGCCAAATTTTGATAGCAACATGCTGTTTTCCATTAAAACAGTAATAGCTATAGAAAACAATGCATTCTGGCTAATATTTGTCATTTTCGAGAAAATAGCCAACAGGAATATAACAGCGCTCAAAGTCGACACTCAGAGGCTGTGTTCCAAATCACACCCTATATACTCATTCACTATTCCCTACACTAGTTTACTGATATAGACCACTTGACAGAGTGAGCGAAAAGTGAGTGAATTCAGACACTGATGAACATCTGCTATCACTAAAGGAAAGAGAAACATGAACAGAAACAAGTTGATTTCATCACCTGAAGATAAAAGGAGACATTAAATCTCTGAAGATCTCAGCAGAGAAGGATTAAACAACTCCACAAACAGCATCACCAGCTTCACTCATTACTGACCAGACTGACTTTATTTCTGTCAGACGTCTACAGAAGCTCTTATTGAGAATTGACATATGTTGTTTTATTGTTTCTTTTGACGTTACCATTATGGTGATCAGTGTTTGCTTTAGTTGGGCTCTTGAACCTTGACACAATAACATTTGTTTGTCTCTCGTTGCTGCTATTTTTATTATTTTTTTAAATACATTTGTTATAGCAAGTCAAGCCGAAAGAAAATGTAAACAGATGATGTTGACTATTTATTAATGGTCTGATTCACTGAGCTCCATCATAGTCTAATCTATAAAGATATAGATGATGTTTTATATTTTTTATTATAGTATCCCGATAATTTTACAGCATGAGATCCATCAGTGTTGCAACAACCAGATAATTTGAAGGGCATGAAAACAGCTTGTGGTCAATACATTTTGAACGCCAGCATCATTCAGACTCACATAGACATCAAGAATCGGTGTATGAATCTCAACAATGGTGACAATCAAAAGCTTCATTCTGCAATGCATCATCCATGAATCATCCATGACTCCCAGCATGCATAGCCTGGTTATTTTCTTTAATTCTTACTATTTACCTTTGTTTTTGGTGTTGTTTTTATGTTGATTTTAGTAGTGTTTTGTGATGTTCTGAGTTGATCTGTTCATCTTTTTTGTTGATTGTCACCATTGTTGAGATTCATAGCTGCTGATTCTTCATGTCTATGTGAGTCTAAATGACACCATAGTTCAAAACATTTTTTTGTAAATCGTGAGTTTAAAAATTCTTCACAACTGATTCCTAATCACTGCTTGATATTTTGCAGAAGTATAATGTAAAAGTGGTATACGTAAAATAAGTGTAAAATTATATGTATTTTTAAAATAAAGGGGTTGAATAGACACTGGACAAACCAAGCATTCCATTATGATTATGTCACCTGATCACATTTTTTTTTTTGTGGCTTTTTTTTTCTTTTTCTACAACAAATGTGTCTAAGAAACACACGGTTACAGCAGCCAAAGGAAAACTAATGTTACAAAGTCAAGGGTCAAGAGCCCAACTGAAGCAAACACTGGTCACCACAATGGTGACTTCAAACCAAACATTTTCAATTAAATATCAACACCTAAACATCTGTTAATTTTCAATAAGAGCTTCTGTAGACGTCTGACAGAAATAAAGTCAGTCTGGTTAGTGAGGCGTGAAGCTGGTAATGCTGTTGGTGGAGTTGTTTAATCCTCCTCTGCTGAGATCTTCAGAGATGTAATGTCTTCTTTTATCTTGAGTTGATTTCATCTAAGGCTGTGGCTGAAGTCAGTTGTAGTTCTTGTGTTTCTCTTTCGTTCAGTGGTTCTGCTTGTTAACAGCAGGTGTTCATCACAAATTCTCAATTGTCTCTTAATTAATCTCTTAATTATATCATTAACTTCAACAATGCTTCAATTACTGTAACACTGTAGTGTTAATTTAAAACTGAAGATTTTGCTGTGGGGTTAAAAGGGTTAAAGGGATTAGATGGAAAACGTAAATTAACAGTAAGCAACTGTAAATTAATTTACGGAGAAGTACTGTAAAAAAAACAGCAATTTACTGGCAACCACAGCTGCCAGTAGATCACCGTAAAATCAAGGAAAAAAAACAGTAATATACTGTAAAACGTAACAGTCAGGGTTACCAGATGAAACAAGATATTTTTACTGAAATATTAGTGAAAGTTAATAGAAACAAGTTGTGCAAAGTCAGTAACTGATAAGCAGAGTAAATATTAAAATGAACTGTTTTTACGTGTTGTTGCACAAGATGATATAGAAGAGATCTTTTAGTTTAATTCATTAGTTTTGTGGGTCACCATTGTGCTGAAGTGTAGAGCCTGTGCTTCAGTCCAGGATGAGCAGAGAAACACTGATGATATGCTGCATGATGCTTTATTTAAAGGCAGTGACTGTGTTTGCTGATGCAGTTATGAGCTGTTTGTTGTGTAATTTATCACATACACGTGTGCTATTGCTAACAATGAACTGCAAAGACTGAAATTAAAGTCATGTTTTTAATTACTTCACTACTACACATTACGTGTTTGCAGTTTATATTAAGAAATGTTCCTTTTCAGTGGACTCAAATTAAAGTTTATAGTACAAACACTGTATAAATGCTAGTTTTAAAATTAGAACAGTTTGAAGCAAACGGTAACATACTGTAATAAAGGAGAGCTGTAAATTAATAGTAGAGGGCTCTAAATTAACAGTACATTGCTGGCAACAGTAGATTACTGTTATTTTAAAAAGTTTTTTACAGTATTAGAGCTTGAAGTTTTATGTCGCAAAAGCACTTGCAAGTAGAGAAATAAAGATTTACTCTCCTCTGAAAATTGCTGCCATCATGTTTGTTTGGCACTAGACTTAATAGTTATCCTTAAAATCAGTGTTATTTTACTCTTATATTCAATAACAGGGAATGCATCAGTGCAACCAATACACTCACACAGTATTATAGCACAAAAATGGCAGTTAAGCCACCACCATCCTGCTTCAAATTATAAGTTACCTATTAAACAGTCAATAAAACACCATACAGCTCTGGCCTCGCCGCTCGCTCAGGCAGAACAAACTGAGATTTCATTGTATCCATTCACATCTGGCTTTTGAGTCACTGCCATAAGAAAGCCATCATTAAACCGCATGAACTTCACTTATTAGTGACATGTTAGCAGACTGATGCAATTATAGATGAGAGCTGGAAGGCCACTGAAGAGATGTATTGTGTGGAAGCGAACAAAGTGCTTTTCAAGAACCCGTCTTCAGGTAAAAGCTATAGAATTCTCTTTAGATGGTGGTTTGCGAGTGTTTTAAGAATTCAACGCTTGCAGACTTTTCATTATTATGTTCTGAAAAATATGAAAGGCTTATAGGAATTGAACATCTACCTCCTGTCTGGCCGGCTATTTTGTTTTGCATTGGTCACGTTGCATTCACTCAGATTCACTGACAGTTATTCAACATAAAATAAAGCTGGCAGCGCTTGTATTTTCAGCAAAGTGTCCAGGATAAGTGAAGTGCAGTTATGTTATGGCACCGGTGCTCTTGATATCGAGAGCGAGTAATGATTTGATGCTGAGTTGACAAGCACAGGCAGATAAGAACAAATGAGGCATTCCGTGGGCATGAAGACAAAACATGACGCTTAGAGATAAGTGATATGAATGGACTGCATAACAACTGGGGAAACGGTATAAATCATTTTTATTTTGCACTTTATTGGAAAATGGTGAGGGCTAAACAAGATTTAAGTAACAAATTCTACAGGGAACATGCACTGTTGGTCAGAATTGAATATCTAAAAAAATATACATTAAATTGCCAAAAGTGTTGGGACCCCTACCTTTACATGCATATGGACTTTAATGACATCTTATTCTTAACTCTTCTGGGAAGGCTTTCCACAAGGTGTTTATGGGAGTGTTTATGGGATTTTTTTTTTTACCATTTTCTAGAAGTGCATTTGTGAGGTCAGGCACAGATGTTGGACAAGCAGGCCTGGCTCGTATTCTCAGCTCTAATTCATCCCAATGGTGTTCTATCGGGTTGAGGTCAGGACTCTTTGCAGGCCAGTCAAGTTCCTCCACACCAAACTTGCTCACCCATGTCTTTATAGACCTTGCTTTGTGCACTGGTGCGCAGTCACAGGAAGGGGCCATCCTTAAACTTTTCCCACAAAGTTGGGAGCATGAAATTGACCAAAATGTCTTGGTATGCTGGAGCATTATGCTGGGCCAAGTCCAACCCCTGAAAAACAACCCCACACCATAATCTCCCCTCCACCAAACCTTACACTTGGCACAGGGCAGTCAGGCAAGTACCGTTCTCCTGGCAACTGCCAAATCCAGACTTATCCATCGGATTGCCAGACAGAGAAGCATGATTCGTCAATCCAGAGAACACGTCTCCACTGCTCTAGAGTCCAGTGACAGCGTGCTTTACACCACTGCATCCGACACTTTGCATTGCACTTGGTGATGGAAGGCTTGAATGCAGCAGCTCGGCCACGAAACCCATTCCATGAAGCTCTTTACACACTGTTCTTGAGCTAATCTGAAGGCCACACAGAATTTGGAGGTCTGTAGCTATTGACTGAAGTTGACGACATCTGCACACTGTGTATCTCAGCATGTGCTGACCCCGTTCTGTGATTTTACGTGGCCTACCACTTTGTGGCTGAGCTGCTGTTGTTCCCAATTGCTTACACTTTGTTATATAACAATTGACCATGGGATATTTAGTAGTGAGGAAATTTCACGAATAGACTTATTGCACAGGTTGCAACCTATCACGGTACCACGCTTGAATCCTGAGAGCGACCCATTCTTTCACAAATGTTTCTAGAAGCGTCTGCATTCCTAGGTGCTTGATTTTTATACACCTGTGGCCATGGAAGTGATCACACCTGAATTCAATGATTTGGAGGGGTGTCCCAATACTTTTAGCTAAGATCATTAAATTATTATGAATAGAAGTTATATAACTATATATATATATATATATATATATATATATATATATATATATATATATATATATATATATATATATATATATATATATATATATATATATATATATATATATATTTTTTTTTTTTTTTTTTTTTTTTTGTATTTAGCATTATGTTAAATAAGTACTGTTTGGGTACCGTAGTACAGTGATGATAGTAATTGGACTTGTCACTTACACCACATTGTTTGAAAAAAAAAATGAACAAAACCTCACAGGTTTCAATAATGAATGAATGAATAATTAAAAATGAATTATACAGCAGAATGATGGTGTAAAGAACCCAAGAGCAGTTTATTAAAAATATTCTTCCTAGACATGAAACAAAACAAAACATGAAACTTGAACTCGACTTGACTCAATGTTAAGTGGTCTCTTACTTTTTCCAGAGCTGTATATATTCATATGGGATTACCATATGGGGAACTTCAGATCACATGCAATCAACCTGATTACAGTTTTAATTGGATAACAGTAATAATTGTTACTTCTCTTTTTCCACAGATAAAGTGCCTCATTTCTCCAGACTCGGGGATGTGGAGGTGAACGCAGGGCAGAATGCCACATTTCAGTGTGTGGCAACCGGACGATCTGCTAAGACTGATCCCTTCCTGATGGAGGTTAGTGTGTATGAGGGAATTTGAATTTTAATAAGCTGCTATTGCTTAATGAAGCAGCAAGCTTAGAAAAACTATATTTGGGATGTTAAACTGCTGGAAGTTGGAAACGTGACCTTCAGAAAAAGAAAAAGGAAAAAAAACTCATTAAAATTCAGTGCACTTCCTTTTTAATTAAGCAGCGGCAATTGCACTTCCCGGCCCTATTTGATGTGTAGAGGATAGTTGGAATTATTTTATTATTAAATGTCATTTATCTCTACATTATGTGTGATGTTACTAAAATATGCAAACTTCATACTCGAATAACAGTATGTCAAGTAAAATATTTTACAAAAATATTAGCACCTTTAAAACAAGATACGTGTGTGTTGGGAAGAAAATTGCATAAGATACTAAGACCTTTTTTGAGACCTTTTTCTGTTGTTTTAAGATAAACATTGCAAAATATATTATTTGATGTCTTATTTTTTAAGACATTTTTGCAGTGTAGGATATCGACAAAGCGCATCCCAAAATTGCTAAAATGCATGTTTCTTTTAATAAAATATCTAAATATTAGGGCTCGTCCGAATACCATTTTTGAGCTTCAAGCTTTGTTAGTAATCAACACTGAATATTCAAGCTTCAAGGGAGGGGGCTGAACATGTTCTTCTCTCTATTAAAGGCAGGAATCCTGAGATTCTGTTTTCAGTTTATTGTATTTCACCAGATTTTATAGTGTAAACATATTCAAGTATGAATGAGAACTGTTTTGATGGGGATGCCAGATGTGCGAAAAAATAAATAATAATCCCAAAATTGAAAATCGAATAACAAACCACTGAACAAATATTTGAATATTCAGGTCCAGCCCTACTAAATATCCTTTTTTCTGTTGTTTTAGGTAAAACATTGCTAAATATATTATTTTATTAAGCAGTATAGGTCATCACCAAAGCTCAAATCCAAATTACTACAACACACTTTTCTGTTTGTGATAAAGATCATCTTTATCACCAATACAGCTTTAATATTTTATATAATCAAGCTCTGTGGAATACTTGATTCTGATTGGTCAATCGCGTCATCCAGTAATATGTCATTCCCCGATAACAACCGGTAAAAACTGATAAGACAGGCTCCTAAGGGATAACGTACATCCTTTATGTAAAGGATGATGTACATCCTGCCGGTTGTTATCGCAGATTTATCGCAAATAAACCACTTCAGAGTGATGCACAACGCCTCCGCTTAATTATTCTGTGATAACAACCGGCTGGATTTACATTATCCCTTACATAGCATGCAATTTCAACTTTATATCATGCAATTCTGCCTTTATAACTCACAATTGTAGGTTTATATCACGGAGAGAAAAAAAGTCATAATTGCAAGATGCAAACAGTGGCGGAAACAAGTTTCCATAGGAACATTTATAATAACATGAAAATGTACTAAAAAAAAAAAATATATATATATATACTTTGTACCAGTTATTTTGTGTCACAGCAGAATTCACTTGCAGCTCACCACACAGAATCTTCTTTAGGAATTTTATCTAGTATTCCCTTTCCACATCCAGTTGATTTATGGTGCAACTAATAGGTCTGTAATACATGGAGATACCCGTTAACATTCTCATTAATCTCAATGGCAGCTGCTTGTCTGGTGCAGGGCCCCCCAGAAGCAATTTGAAATCTGCCATCTTTGCTCACGGATCACAGAATGTTTTGAGGCAATAACCTGAGCCACGGATGCCATATAATCGCTTTGCAGCAAAAGGAAAATTACTTCATGACTATGATTATTGGCTGGTGGCACACAAAAGTTGCACAGGCCAAAACCACTAGAGTAAAATGAGTGGAGACTTCAAAGGCACTGAAAATTTATTTGACATTTTTAAGAGCCATCATGCTAACCAGCCAAACCTTAAGACTTCAGAGTGGCCTCTTAAGAGACACACATATATATATATACACTCACATAAAGGATTATTAGGAACACCTGTTCAATTTCTCATTAATGCAATTATCTAATCAACCAATCACATGGCAGTTGCTTCAATGCATTTAGGGGTGTGGTCCTGGTCAAGACTATCCTGAACTCCAAACTGAATGTCAGAATGGGAAAGAAACGTGATTTAAGCAATTTTGAGCATGGCATGGCTGTTGGTGCCAGACGGGCCGGTCTGAGTATTTCACAATCTGCTCAGTTACTGGGATTTTCACGCACAACCATTTCTAGGGTTTACAAGGAATGGTGTGAAAAGGGAAAAACATCCAGTATGCGGCAGTCCTGTGGACGAAAATGCCTTGTTGATACTAGAAGTCAGAGGAGAATGGGCCGACTGATTCAAGCTGATAGAAGAGCAACTTTGACTGAAATAACCACTCGTTACAACCGATGTATGCAGCAAAGCATTTGTGAAGACACAACACGCACAGCCTTGAGGCGGATGGGCTACAACAGCAGAAGACCCCACCGGGTACCACTCATCTCCACTACAAATAGGAAAAAGAGGCTACAATTTGCACGAGCTCACCAAAATTGGACAGTTGAAGACTGGAAAAATGTTGCCTGGTCTCATGAGTCTCGATTTCTGTTGAGACATTCAGATGGTACAGTCAGATTTTGGCATAAACAAAATGAGAACATGAATCCATCATGCCTTGTTACCACTGTGCAGGCTGGTGGTGGTGGTGTAATGGTGTGGGGGATGTTTTCTTGGCACACTTTAGGCCCCTTAGTGCCAATTGGGCATCGTTTAAATGCCACGGCCTACCTGAGCATTGTTTCTGACCATGTCCATCCCTTTATGACCACCATGTACCCATTCTCTGATGGCTACTTCCAGCAGGATAATGCACCATGTCACAAAGCTCGAATAATTTCAAATTGGTTTCTTGAACATGACAATGAGTTCACTGTACTAAAATGGCCCCCACAGTCACCAGATCCAACCCAATAGAGCATCTTTGGGATGTGGTGGAATGGGAGCTTCGTGCCCTGGATGTGCATCCCACAAATCTCCATCAACTGCAAGATGCTATCCTATCAATATGGGCCAACATTTCTAAAGAATGCTTTCAGCACCTTGTTGAATCAATGCCACGTAGAATTAAGGCAGTTCTGAAGGCGAAAGGGGGTCAAACACAGTATTAGTATGGTGTTCCTAATAATTCTTTAGGTGAGTGTGTGTGTATATATATATATATATATATATATATATATATATATATATATATATATACACAATTTGTTTTTGATCTGCACATGTGCTCGATAGTGTATTTGGTCACTGTATTGTGTCTTTCCTCATGACTCACCTCACTGTTGTCTCTCACACAATGTGTGGCATTTATGACAGCGTGTCAAGTTTGAAAAAGAGGTAACCCTTTATAATTACTGCATGCTATGAATTATTAGTTAAGCATTAGTAAATAGTTAATTCATCATTTATGAAGCATTAATAGACATTAATAAGCAGTTTATAACTACAGATATGCATGCTTTATTCTTGATTTATAAGCATATCTATAATGTGTTTAATAATACTTTATTAATGATCAATTTATAATTTCTGTATTAAGTATTACATTATTTACAAACCAGTTGTTTAGGAGTGGTCAGTGGTTCATAAGATCATTTAAGTAAATTATGTAAGTAAAGTGTAAGTAAATGATTAATAAACTGTTTAAGTATTTATACATATTATTTAGACATATAGTAATAGTTACTCACACATTCCTACTGTAATTCATGATTAATTCAGGTAGTTATAAAAGTTAACTTTTTGTGAGCTCATCTAAAGTGAGGACTATTTATGCCTCATTTTACTAAGAAGATGTGAAGGCTCAGTTATCTTCTAAACTGAAAAAGGAAACAAAGTCAACACAGAGTGATACAGAACATAGAAATATTTATTTAAAAAAAAATGAATAAAAATTATGATAATAATGATATAAAATTAAATTCAATGTCTCTTCAGTGTCATGAAAAAAAAAAATCCTGTACACCTCTAGAAAACAACTGTGCAGTAAAAAGCCTCTGCAATTTGATATAAAAATACATTTCTGTATAGTGTAAACATTGCTGGATAAAAATGACCAGTTCCAACACTGGATTACAGGAGTGCCAAAATACCACAAATAAAATAATGTTTTATAAAAAATAATAATATAATAAAATAGTCCAGTGTCAAAACGACCAGTACTCTACTTTAAAACATTAGAGAACAGCAATGCAGAAGATAACCGAGCCTTTAAATCTCATATGGTTACTGAGTCTAAATAATACGATGTATAAATGTATATATATATATACATGCTTATAAATCAAGAATAAAGCATTTATATCTGTATTTATAAACTGATTATTAATGTCTATTAATGCTTTAAAATTAATTAACTATTTACTAGTGCTTAACTAATGATTCATATCATGCAGTTATTATAAAGTGTTACAGAAAAAGTTAAAACTGTGGGATTGTGTTCCATTGTGATGCGCTCCATCTAGCTGTTTTTGAACACGAATGAATCCTGTGTCAACGCTCCCTATCAGGCCGATCTGTTCTCGCTTTCAGTTTTTATTCTTGATATTAGAGCAGAGGTCTTACCCCAGGCCATGTGGATTCTTGTCTTACAACCATTTCACTCTCTCATTCATGTTGTCGAGAGGTTCAGTATAATTCCATTACACTGGAAAGGTCACACAAGTTTGAACTTGGTTGTGCTAGAACAGTCCAGTATTAAAGAAAGCTACAGCAAATTGAAAAACCACTCTGGAAATCCTGCCATGTCCAGAAGCAGTGCATGACACTAGTTGTTTGGTGTTAAAGGTACACAGAGTATTTTTTCCATTCCCCCCCCCTAGGTTTTACACCTAAAGCAGAGGTGTTCTTTGTAGTTGGGTGAATTAACAGTATGAATAGCCCTTTATATGAATAAAGCAATAGTGGGTCAAGTCCCATATTATTTTGAGCGAGAACTACTAGATATGCAAGATAAACCATTATCTAACATAAAATGAACATAGCATGAAAAGTAGGTCATTTTAAGCGTATTAATTGTCTGTATTGCCCCCAACCACACACACACACACACACACACACACAGATTTTAGTTATGGCTGTATCCAGCAATTAAAACCCTGCAACATTATAACAACTTTAGAATCTGTTCAATTTCTGAAAATCAATTTGAATGAATTGCATTTAATTTTGATTACCAATAATATAATAATACCAATAATACCATATTTGGTCTGCTAGCATGGTTTTCCTCTGTAGAAAAAAATGTATAATGTAAATTTATAGCAAGCAAATGTCAATGACTCATTATATATAATTTGATGTGTTAAAACTATTAATACATTTGCTCAGCTATTATAAGATGATCAAAGAAATGCTGTTTTGGTAGTGATGCGCCAGAAGCTGAATGCATTATTCGGAAAGGCACGGATAATGGCTTCAAAATTAATAACGAATTCTAACAAATAATTGGAAAAATATTCTGCAGACACTTCTCGTGTTTGCTGGATAACAGGTGAGCTAGGGGAGAGCACGATATTACAGCTAAATAAACCTCTAAAATCAGTACACAATAATGAGTGTGTGAAGTGAATGAGCGTGAACACTATGAATTAAATGAGCACAGGGATTGCAAATCAATAGCCGCATTGCCATCTCTACGCGTCTCTCAGAAATTAGAGCTTGTCAGTATACACTGATCAGGCATAACATTATGACCACTGACAGGTGAATAACTCTGATTATCTCTTCATCACGGCACCTGTTAGTGGGTGGGATATATTAGGCAGCAAGTGAACATTTTGTCCTCAGAGTTGATGTGAAGCAGGGAAAATGGGCAAGTGTAAGGATTTGAACGAGTTTGGACCTTTTGCATTTTGAGTTTTTAGCACCAGATGTGAGTCCCCAGGTTTTGGTTAGGAGCACTTTTGTTTTTCAATTCCTTATATATATATATATATATATATATATATATATTTTTTTTTTTTTATTATATATATTATTTTAATTTATTTTTTTTTTTCTTTTCAATGCACTGGTTATTTTGTATGTAAATCCAATTGGAAAACCTCTTCCTCAAGACAACACTAGCTCTGTTCCTTGTGAACTGAACCTAGTGAACCTCTTTGCCACTGCATATACTTTTTGCATAGGCAGCTACCTTCTAAGACCGCTTCCTAATCATCATGGAACCCAGTGATATGAATACTCAAAGTACTCAAAATACAAAGCATGTGTACTGGTGCATTTTTTATTTGATTTAACTTTGTTTTAAATCTATCCCTGCAAAAGCTCTTTCTCACACATAACACAAAAATTGTGTTTTGCACCTTTACACATTTACACATATAGAGACACACACACACACACACACACACACACACACACACACACACACACACACACACACACACACACACACACACACACACCAGTCTCAAACTCCTCCCAGCTCTCAGCCTTTAATTAATGTAGTTAATGTCTTCTTCAAATTCTCACCACAGGCGAAACACTTCACACTGATATTTCCTTATATCAGTTATCGCTAACAACCAGCATATGCATTTAAATGATACCTAATAAGGCTGTTACAGTTTTGCATAAGCAAATTTAACTTGCACTTATACTGCAGTTATTGCAAGTATGCCTCCATGTACTTTACTAACTAAAATGTAGAACTTATATTTTTTTTACTCACCCTCACATTCGTTCCTCACCCATATTACTTTGTTCTGTTCGTATTGGACACACTAACAACCCCAACCACACACACACACACACACACACACACATAATGAAAGTTCATAACATCCATAACCAAACACAACAGACCATTTTGAAAATCATCCTAGTGATCAGTGACATCATCACTTTGCGGTAGAATATCTATATCAGTAAAAATAGGTTCCATGCTATATAATTAAATCTAGTGTATGATTAAAGTGATGAGTGTGTTTGGGGATGCTGTGCTTGATCACAAAGGAGTTTAGTATGTCTGTAAATGCAACTCTTAACGCATCATTTGTATTATCTATGTCAGTGGTTCTCAAACCTGTCCTGGGGACCCCTCACCACTGCACTTTTTGTATGTCTGCCTCATTAGACACACCCAATTCAAGTCTTGCAGTCTCTACTAATGAGCTGATGAGTTGAATCAGGTGTGTTAGATGAGGGAGACATGCAAAATGTGTACTGGTGGGGGGTCCCCAGGACAGGTTTGAGAACCACTGATCTATGTGAATGTTAAAATCTCTGAAAATCAGTGCTTTATCGACGCCGACTAATAGAGACAGAACGACACGCGTCATAATCTGAAAACCACGCCCACCGGGGGGAAAACAAACCAACCGTCTCCATTGACTTTCTATTGCGTGAAGCGGCCTTCTTGTTATTTATAACAAAAAAACGAACAATGTCTAAAAGCTGATATGTGACAAGGTGTACAGAAAACAAGCTAAAAAACCCAGAACCAAAAACGAGAAGTTTTTATAAGCTGTTGACCCAACAAACGAGCGTTTAAGGACACAAAAGTGGATACAGGCAATTGAGACCGAACGCGACATGTTATATTACACTGAGAACTACGCCCACTGTAGGGGAACGTAATCAGCGACAGGAAATATAACATATAAAACTGACATTTGGATATTTGACAAAATGTTTACTGCACATGTAGGCATACTGAGTGTCAGGATCCCAAAATGTACCCATTCTTCCTGCTGAAGCTTCATGTCTTATTGCCTGTATCCACTTTTGTCTCCTTAAATGCTTAAATCGACAACTTATAAAAACTTAGTTCTGTGTTTTTTAGCTTGTTTGCTGTACACCTTGCCACATATCAGCTTTTAGACATTGTTCTGTTTTTTGTTACAAGACAACCGCTTCACGCAATACAAAGTCTATGGAGAGCGTTGGATTATTTTCCCTAAATGCGCTCTGTCTCTATAGGTCTGAATGAAAATCCGCAAACTCTTTCAGAAAAACAACATAGGGCCCTGGAGGTCTATACACAGTAGCCAGAACAAGAGATAAAAATGATATTTTTTCTTATACATGAAAGCGCACAGTCTCCAGCTTCAACTCGAACGTGTCCTCACCTGCAATCAAAGGTAGACACACATCCGATACATTCGCCATTAGAACAGATAAGTAAGTGTAAACAAGAGTAGCTGGGACCACGCTAGTGATGCTAACGGGCTAAAGCTAGTAGCATATGTTTGGGAAAACGTATAAAACTAGTGCTATCAAAGTGTTCTGAATGTTTTTGATACAGAATACTATCGGGATATGTTCATCCGATGTTGAACGAGAAAATGATAGGTTATAAAATTGGTTTTAAGAAGAAAACATAGGATTAATAATCAACTAGACAGAGCTCCCCTTAAGAAAATGAACCATGGTTTTACTACAAATAAAACCAAAAAAAAAATGGTTAATGTAGTTAAACCATGGTAACCACAAATTAACCATGGTTTTGCTACTCTAACCGTAGTTTAACCATGGTATTTGTGGTAAAACTGTGGTTATATAAATAGTAATCAATTAGCCAAAAAAACATGGTTACTACACTTTTACTACAATAAAACCATGGTTATTTTTCGTAAGGGTCCAAAATCAAACCACAAGGCAGCAACAAACAGGAAGTGAAGGCCCAATATAATTATAAACAAAAACAAACTGATGTGACGTAATTTCAAACAAAATCAGGCCAAAACGAACTTCATTTGGAGTTTGTTTCAGGATTTTGAAACAGCTTGCCAAAGTGAATTTTCCGGAAATATTCGTCTCTCCGGCTGCTAAACACCTTTGTACTACTACTGTTGGTTCATGGCGATTACATAATAGGTAGGTGTGCGCAGTGACATCTTTTCTAGTTCATTTGGTCTGTTCACTCTGTTGAGGTTAGACGAGAGCTGCTTTATAGTAGAAAATGAAGTTGTACTTCTGATGAAATGAGATACTGACACTGTTTTTCATGTTTAATGTGGTAAAGCTGCTTGATTTTAAGCTATCTATTATATAAAGCACTATATAAATAAGCGTGATGTGACTTTACTGGAGTGCCGTAGAGCTTTTGCAAACATCCACATTGCTATATGATCTGATGCTTTTCTTATGATTTATTAAAATGCTTGCTGTTTTTTCAACTTTGTTGCATGTTTATTTTGTTATTGAGATGAAAGTGTGCAGCACATATTAACATGCTCATCTAAACTTCGCTCTCAGCAGAGTGGGCGATGTCGGACGTTCGCTTACAGCGTTGCTGCTCACATATTTCAAACTTCGTTTTTCACCCCTAAACGAAGAACACATCCGATACATTCGCCATGAGTATATCGACAGCCCACCTTCCCAGTCCAGTAATTTAACCTGGGGTCTCTTGTCAAACGGTGATGTTTCAGATGCTTTAATTGCAGCTTCTGTTTTGGCTTTGAGCAAGTCTTCTCTGGACTGAGATTCTCTCTCGGCTATGTTCACACACTGTTCATACACTTCTGTCTGTGAACATCACTTCACTAGCAGAATCTCTGCCTCCATGCTCTTCTCAGGGCAGAGGGGAATAGTTCAAAACATGTGCTGACATTAGAAAGTTTGGCTTCCAGTTTAATTGCTGTGTATTATTTATTTCGTTTCTCTAGCATGGCCGTAAGGCACAGTGCGGTGAGGCGAAAAATGGTGATATTTACATCATTTGTGTAATTGCCAGCCATTTCAGTCTTCTGTTTATTTTCTCTTCTGCTTTGCCAGCATCTCAAATGCTTTAAAGCAATTCAAGAAAGATTAAGGCTGTTGAAAGTGATCTTTCAGGCAACAAAGGGATGTTGTGTTGTTAGATGTCTATGAGAGGTTTAGGAATAGTTCTCCCAAAAATGTAAATCCTGACATCATTTACTCACCCTCATGTTGTTCCAACCCTGACTTTCTTTCTTTTATGGAATGCTAAAGGAGATATTTTGCAGTGTTCCCACTGGCATTTGCATTATAATGAAAGCAGATGGTGACTGGGGCTGTCCTGCTCCAAAAGAGAAGAAAAACACCATACACATATAAGTATATTCACAATATTTCTAGTCTTCCAAGCTAGTGTTGTTCTTGTTAACTAAAACTAAATTTATTAAAAAACATTTTCTTTAATGAAATAAGGCTGACATAAAACATAAATATTCAATGAAAAACTTAAACTTAAGTGACAATTAGAAATATTGCCTTGGTACCCAACTGAAATAAAATAAGTTGATGTTGCGGTACTAAAATTATTAAACTAAAACTAAAACTGAAAAAATTAAAATAAAAAAATAGAAAAATACATAAAATAAGAAATAAGAAAAAAAAAAACACTTTTACTCACTTAAATATAAATAACTGAAAGTATAAAATCAAAGCTATTTCAAAATATTAAAAATACTATACTATAATAGTATATAAATATATCTAAAATGACAATTCAAAGCCATCAATATGCGGGGAACATTTGAAATTCAAGAAAGTTTCTATAAAAGTACATTGTAATTTATTATTATTATTATTATTATTATTATTATTATTATTATTTTATTTATTTATTTTTAACATTTTTGGAGAAATAAGTTGTAAAATATATGGACTACTTACAGTGTATGATATTTTAAAAGAGCTTTTGTGGCTTTTTTTTTTTTTTTTTTTTTTTTTTTTTTTTTTTCTTAGCCCCTGTGTTCTCTTATCATCTGTTAATGGAGGGAAAAAAAGTCATACAGGTTTGGAATTACAAAATTGAACTAAATGATGGCAGAATGTAGGGTGATCTGTTCTTTTTTTAATCTCTCTTTGAATGACAGGCACTTTCTTTCATGTTCTCTGAATTTTGGGATCACTTCCTGTGTGAGCTGCTGCTTTGTCCAAACACCTGGAGGGTGTGTGCATTTAAAGGAATGAAGGGACTACGTGTTCCTTCGCTTTCTGAGGACCCTGCATCTCACTTTCTGAATACAGCACTAGTTTTATGCACACAACACCTTTTGCCTTTATTCTCTCATATCATAGGCTATTCAGAGATGCTAGTTGGGTTTAAACAATGGAGGAAATTAATGGTTTTCATCATTACAGCCAGGGTTTGACATTAACTTTTTTGCTCACCAGCTGTGGCTAGTGGTTTTCCAAAGTTACTAGCCACTCAGCATTTTCACTGGCCACAATTTTGCACAGTTTTATATGATTAAAGTCGACTTTGGCTTAAATTACTTGATTTTGAGTCATTTTACTTGATTTAGAAGATTTAAAACCCTTTCAAACTTTCAAATGCAGATTGACCATGCACCCAAATCAAGACTACATTGTATATCAGCTGGTATGTGCAGGTGGGCAAGGGGTGGGCAGTATGAGCATGGGCTAATATGAGAAATTTAATATGAGTTGTTTTTGTTAGGCTGTAGAAAAGAACAAAGAAGCAAATTACCAAAAAAAAAAAAAAAAAAAAAAAAAATTCAGATACAGTAGGTTTATTTAATATGTATACATGTATTTAACATCTGTAGTTGTTTGATTAAAATTAATGACAGACAGGTATTTAATTGGGCTGCTGAATGCATGGATGTATTCTGACACATATCTGGTTATTACCCACCTGTGTTTGTGCGAGATACTCCACACGATGGACATTTTGACATCTGTGTGCGTGTGTATTTGACTATTCATGCTCAAGGAGAATTGATCGCACGTGCGACAGAGAGAGAGCGCACGCGAGAGAGCTCTTCTGTTGCGTGCCATTCAGCGTGATTCTGCCTATCCCGCCTTCACTAACTGCAAGTTAATCGATAAAGAATTGTAATTGAATTGTAATTTGGTGATACGACGGTCCTGGCATTTCATTTGGCTGTAGGCTGAAATTATATTCAACCCACCAAAGTGGCTAGTGGGAGTGGCTGCCTTACCCACCACAGCTGAAATCTACCCGAAATGTCAAGCCCTGATTACAGCTGTATTTGTTAATCTTTGTTAATGTTAGTTAATACAAATGCAGCTGTTCATGTTAGTTCACAGTGCATTAACTAATGTTAACAAAATTTTAGTAAAGTATTAGTACATGTTGAAATTAACATTAACAAAGATAAATAAATGAGTTAACAGGTTCGGGAGCAGGGCCACGCCTCAACTAATCACCTGACTTCTTAAATCCTTCTTATATCAGGCCGCCCCTTACAATACGTTTGTCTCGTTCTCTCGAAGTTCACTCACTACGGATTCAGAGATGCAGATTAACTCACCCAATTCAGATGATGATCTGTTCGATTTCAATTTCACTGAAATCCTGCTTGGCGTTCCCACGGCCGCCACAGGTCTACCAGATCCAAGAACATCATCAGGAACGGGACCACGGCTCGCCTTCAACGCACTCTTAAAAGCATACACTGACGCTGCACCCTCCAGAGGCTTCAGCGTTTAGGTGCTGGTTTGCCTCCGTATGGCCCCAGAGTTCATTTCGCTCAACTCACAGTCAGACACATTCTCCTCAGTTCTTACGAATACACCCCATAATCATAGCCACTGTTCTTTGGGGGCACTAATGGTCAAGGAAATGAATACTCATCCACTCAGACAACAGAACAGTAGCAGAAATCATAAACGCAGGCAGATCATGTTCCACAGTTATCATGCAATTCTTGCAAGCCGAGCCACTCGCATATCCTCAATCTCATAGCCGACTCACATTTCGGAAGTTCAGACTCTCGGCTCCCAAATCAGACTTTTTGACAACCAAGTTCAACTAACCAGCAGATCAAAAAACTCACTAACGCTTATCAAGAAGCCTTGCCTTGCTGTGCCTCGAGCACATTTTCAGCTTTCTTAACCGGCTGGTTTCAAAGGTTATCACGCCATCACAAACACATTCCACTAAGCACCGACCTACTTAGCCTCTGCATCCCCTTTCTACACTGAAGCTATGTAGAGTCTGTTTTCCCCCCATGCCTTTCGGCTTCCTACAATGTTCAGAATTTGCCCCTACTTCCTCCGCCTTCAATTCATCTATCCATCCCTGCATCTTTGACATTTCTATCCACTCTCTAGACACTCTCATATTCACTCTTTGGAGAAGCAAAACAGAGCAATTAGGAGTATCATACCCGTTTTACATCTGCTCTTTCATACTGAAACCAGAAAACTGGCCACAGATCCTGGTTCAGCAAGCACTTCTATCAAATCTTTTGTATCACCAGCATATCTCCAGAACGCCACTCAACACATTCTTTCCGCATTGAAGCAGTGACCTCAGTGGCCAGACGAGGTATCTCAGACAAGACAATCCAAATATATTCACAAGCATATCGCTCTTACATCCGTAACAATCTCAAGGACCTCTATCAAGCCCAGCCTACCTCAGCTCTTTACAATTGTTAGGGGGCCTAATCACTCGGCCTACATTTAAATGAGATGATGCCTCCACTCTGAGTCTCCCGGCCACCAACACCAGATGCCCAGATCAGCCTGACTATCATCCCATTCTCTCTTCCCCTTCATCATCTGCCTATTCATCCCTAACTTCTTCAATAAATAATTCTCCAACATTCATGGTTGTGGCATGGTCCTTGCTTGTGAAATGCTTTATAAGTGCAGTTCATTATTAGTTCATGTTAACTAATGTAGTTAACTAATGTTAGCTAATGAACCTTATTGTAAAGTGTTACCATGTAAATATATATGATAGAGATCGACTAGACAGTGAGATCACATGGAGGATAAATCCTACATCACATCTCTCTCTCTCTCTCTCTCTCTCTCTCTCTCTCTCTCTCTCTCTCTCTCTCTCTTTCAGAGGCGTAATGGTGTTCTGATGTCACCATACTCAGTCACATCATCAATAGGGGAGCGTCGACTGGTTGCGTGGTTTCAGGTGGGCGGAGCCCAACGTGGAGAGCAGGACCTCTACCGATGCATCACTCAGTCAACATATGGAGCCGCAGTATCAAACTTTGCAGAACTAATCGTCAGAGGTATGACAAATGTTCTTGTT
Organism: Paracanthobrama guichenoti; assembly: GCA_018749465.1. Classification (NCBI taxonomy): domain Eukaryota; kingdom Metazoa; phylum Chordata; class Actinopteri; order Cypriniformes; family Gobionidae; genus Paracanthobrama; species Paracanthobrama guichenoti. The sequence continues at coordinate 16,240,196 of CM031961.1, read as the reverse complement.
TACAAGTCTATCTATATAAATAACCCAATTATGCCCTTTTTTACAAGATGTAATGTATGTCACTGGTGTCCCCAGAATGTGTCTGTGAAGTTTCAACTCAAAATACCCCACAGATCATTTATTGTATCTAATTTTCCAATTTTGTGTCCATTTATATGTCCAATTTTGCCCCATTTGGGTGTGAGCAAAAACATGCTGTTTTGTTTGTGTACCTTTAAATGCAAATTAGCTATGGCTCCCGGCCCCCTTACCAGAAGAAGGTGGGGCCTTTACAGCTAGTTCTTTGCATACTTAGATTGTTACAAGATTTACGGTTTCTGAGATTTTCACTTTCAGTGAGCGGCGCATGCATGAATTCATGAATTTCCCGGGCATGCGTGTAGAACTGAGAATTTTAGTTTATGCTCCTTGTTTCTCAGCTGGTTTAATGGATTATTTAAACAAGAAATGGTAACTATAGTTTTCATGGAGAACTTATGCCTAAGCTACAATTTTCCATGTTCCATGGTTGTGAACTGTCTGCTGATTTCAAGCTGTATTTTTGAGACTGTCTTTTTTTCACTGCAGTTTTAAGGAGAAAATACTCAGCAATGGTGTTGGCTTATGAACATTGTTGTCTTAAAGCATATTAAAAACACCACATAGACATATTCACAACATTAAAAACTTAATTTTCACTACAGGGGGTCTGTAAATTAAATATTCTATCAATGTCAGATCACCTCTTTATGTCTAAGTAGAAGACTAGATGTCTTCTATTATGTCTTCTCATTATTCTAGTAGAGACTATTATGTCTCTACTAGAATAATGAGCAATATATCCATACATTTGTACTTCACAAACTTTATCTTCTTAAAGCACAGAACGTTCTAGAATCTTCTGATCCCTCCGAACTTCCAATCAAATCACAACACCTGAGTGTGTCTCCTTGATTTACTGTAACATCACATCCCCACCTAGGGATCTTTTTAGCAAAAGCTAAAAGCCTGAGTGAGTTGTAACCTCTTTGACTAGAGCACTCGAGAGACCCGTCAGACTGATTACGGTCATATCCACCATTCAGAGACATATCTCACCCAAAAATAACGAAATTACTGGTGCAATCAGTTATGCAAATGACCCCACGTTGCCTCATTATGGTCCTAGCACCCAAGTACCTCTCGTGATGGTGGCTTGATTGAAAAAGTGAATGACTCATATTTCTACTGCAACTGAGGTAATGTCACTGAAAATCCACAAAACAAAAGGAGTAATCACTGTTGTAGTGTTCTGTTTGGGTGGGGTGAATTGCATACTTCAAATTGGCTATGTTTTGTTTTTTAACTTCCATTATTAGCTGTTGAAGTATGCTGTATTTGCGTCACAGTGTAACGTGATCACACACACAAGCAAATAAAAGAGCAAATCAAACCCATACAGATTTGCTGTACTGCTCCATTCAGGCAAATTTCCTGTCTATCAAAATAGACACACTGACGCATGACGCTTTACTTAACATATGAATACTCAAATTTTGATTTGCTTAACACAGAAATAAGTGAGTGGGTGAAGTGGGTTAGTCATTAGATTCAAACTGAAAATGCATTCTGTGGTATCTGGTACCAAGATGTTAGCAGCAGATCCTTTAAGTCCTGTAAGTTATGAGGTGGGGCCTCCAGGGATCGGGCTTGTTTGTTCAGCACATCCCACAGATGCTCAATTGGATTGAGATCTGGGGAATTTGGAGGCCAAGTCAACACCTCAAACTCGTTGTGCTCTTCAAACCATTTCTGAACCATTTTTGCTTTGTGGCAGGGCGCATTATCCTGCTGAAAGAGCCCACAGCCACCAGGAAATACTGTTTCCATGAAAGGGAGTACAAGGTCTGCAACAATGCTTAGGTAGGTGGTACCAGTAACATCCACATGGATGGCAGCACCCAAGGTTTCCCAGCAGAACACCCTGACTGGTCTGCGGCTATGCAGCCCCATACACAATGAACTGCGATGCACTGTGTATTCTGACACCCTTCTATCAGAACCAGCATGAACTTCATGAGCAATTTGAGCTATAATTGCTCATCTGTTTGATTGGGCCACACAGGCCAACCTTCACTCTGCACGTGCATCAATGAGCCTTGACCGCCAATGACCCTTGGCCACCAGTGACCCTGTTGCTGGTTCACCACTGTTCCTCTCTTGGACCATTTTTGATAGATATTGACCACTGCAGACCGGGAACACCCCAAAAGAGCTGCAGTTTTGGAGATGCTCTGACCCAGTCGTCTAGCCATCACATTTTGTCCCTTGTCAAACTCGCTCAAATCCTTACACTTTCCATTTTTCCTGCTTCTAACACATCAACTTGTGACAAAATGTTCACTTGCTACCTAATATATCCCACCCACTATCAGGTGCCGTGATGAAGAGATAACATCTCTGTTATGTAAATAACCCTGGTTCCCTGAGGAGGGAACAGAGATGTTACGTCAGTGACTGACGAATGAGGCTTTCGCTTAGAAGCCTATCATCTTCGAGATCTTAGATGAAATGCCATGGGCCTGCGGAATTTGCATAGCCCCACCTTGTGGGTATATAAGGAAGTACGCTGACAATGTTTGGCTGTCAACATCTTGAACGGAAGCCCATGAAGGGACCGGTTCAGGATGTGCAGGTCCAGGATCGTAACCCACCGGTTTTCTTGGGTATAATGAAGTAGGGACTGTAGAAGCCGAACTTCATTTCGGCTGGAGGGACAGTCTCGATTGCACCCTTCGCCAGCAAGTTAGCAATCTCTGCATGCATGACAGGGGCATTGGGGCCCACCATGGTATAGCGGACTCCCTGAAAGCGGGGAGGAGACTGGGCAAACTGAATCGCATAGCCGAGCCTGATGGTCCTCGCGACCCAGCAGGTCAGTCTGGGAAGCTCTAACCAGGCTCCCAAGAACTGAACCAGCGGGATCATGCGAACCACAGACGTACACAGACGTACACAGACGTACCCCGGGTGGGGTAGCGAGGCAGCGTGACCGGCCCAGACATGGAAGGCATAGCATTCTGGTGTAGGGGCATGGTCAGCTGCCGCGCCCTGACAGAGGAGACCAGGGAAGGATGTGCGTTCCACTGGGGTCTGCTCTGAGAGGAAGCGGGTGCCAGAGGGGGACGAGAGTGATGTGGCCTGGGGGCAGCGCACACTGCCATCCGCAGGCCTGTGGGTGCTCAGGGATGGGGGTATGAGTTCTTCCTTTAACTATAATAGAGCAAAAGATTCTCCCCCAGCCCTCCACTGGGGGAAGGAGTGGTCCTGCTACCATTTCCTGGAAAGAACTGCCCATCCCTGAACTGTCTGCATCAGGAGAACTGCTTAGCCTGACGCTTGCCAGGCTGCGGGGCTGGAGCAGACTGGGGTGCCTTCCCGCCTCCCAGGCTGCTGCTGGGGCCGGGGCGGGAGCCACGGGAGGGCGCCCTCAGTGACGAGCAGGCTGAGGCAACTGTGTCGGCAGCAGGGTGGAGGCAGCAGCTGGCCACCAGGGCAGTATATGCTTGATGGCCTCAGTCTGCTTCTGGGCGGCTGAGAACTGTTGGGTGAAGTTCTCAACCGTGCCGCCGAAGAGCCCATCCTGGGATATAGGAGCATTGAGGAAATGTGTTCGCTCGGTATCCCGCATATCAGCCAAGTTGAGCCAGAGGTGTCTCTCCTGGACCATGGCTGTGGACATCACCTGGCCCAAGGAGCGTGCGGTCACCTTTGTCACCCAGAGGGACAATGCTGTTCATCGCCACAGACAATGCTGGCACACCCGAAGGTGGCAGCACTGCCAAATCATCATCCTCAGGGGACTGCCCACCCTGAGATGTGACGATCAACATCTCGTCGTCCTCTGGAGACGAACGAAACACACGGGACGGCAGGAGCCGGACCCGCTTTTTCAGTCTGAGCGCTCACGGGTAGCAGTGCGCAAGAGGGGGGCGTGGTCTGAAGAACTGGCATTGGGGCTTTGTTCCATACCGTCACCCTCAGGTCACCCTGGCCACCAGCCAAAGTACCGCCTCCTGTAGAGACGGTAGATTGGGGTGTGGCAGAGGGGACTCTTACTCCAGGACGGAGTTCATTGAGTCTCGACCACGGCACCGAGATGGTCATGTTCCCGCAGTGGGAACATGACGCATCCACAAACGTTGCCTGAGCATGCTGTAAGCCCAAACACGTCAGGCAGTGATTGTGTCCATCACAAGGCGGCAGAGACCGAACGCACCCAGAAGTCAGCACGGGCGAGACAGGTTTAAAAAGACACGCCGCGTGCAAGCTCTTTTGTGAGAAGAAACTCCACAGTAGTGCTGAAGCACCCAGGGAAACACACACCAGCTGTATGCAGACCACTGCACAGATCAGCAGACAGGCAGTGTGCGATCGCTGGAATGTGCCATAAAAACCAACACCGACTGGAGAGTTGCTCGTCTCGAAGAAGCTGACCAAACTCAGTATCAGGCTTGAGGAGTGAAGAGATACTCTTGACTCTGAAGCAGAAAACATAATGCGACATTGCCAGTGTACTTCCTTATATACCCACGAGGTGGGGCAGAGTGACGCTATGCAAATTCCGCAGGCCCATGGCATTTAATCGCCATTGGGCGTTTTCTAAGATCTCGAAGATGATAGGCTTCTAAGCGAAACCCCCATTCGTCAGTCACTGACGTAACTCAGAGTGACTGCTCCTATTAATTACTCGATTCATATTTGCTCTAAATGCAGCGCTATGAATAACTGTAATATTGAAAGTCAGGGTTTCACAGTCATACTGTTACTGATAGTATCGCGTACAGAGATGATGATTAATTTAAATTGAGAGATTAGACAGACTAAGCAATCAGGATAGATGTTTAATTCATTTGAATGTGACACTCAGATATCAGTAATAAAGCTGTCACAGATTACATTTTAATGTTGTGAGAAATATGTTTTTAATGCATGAAAACTGCTTCTGTCTGACCTTTCACTGCATTTTTCTTTTTTTTTTTTTTTTTTTTTTTTTTTTCTTTCAATCTGAGATCATTTCATTAACACTTTCTATGAGTTTAATTACATTTCACTGCCGGTTGTATATTCTGTATATAACTGTGTATGTGACAAATAAAACTCTTGAATCTTGAATCTATGAAGTCCATGCTTATAATGAAATATATCCATTTATACTTATTTATGGGCATTGCTATTCTATAAATATATTTATACCTATAAATACCTATACTTCATTATAATAACAGTCATTTATTTATGCGTAAGTATATTGTTAATTAGTCTTATGGTTCCATGATTGTATTTAAAAAGATGCAGTCTGCATATATTATTATATTATAGTTTACAATCTGCATCAGTTAAATTGCATCATACTTTCACTTTACTTAAAGACCGCTGTGGTGAAAATCACGTTTTTAACATACTTTATATCTCTATTTGGTGTTTTTAATGAATCTGCAGTGTACCAAAGAGAGTCTCAAAAATGCGCTTTGAAACGGCCTGTTGCCTGCCGTCATAAACAAATAACCAATCCCGTCAACTCGATGCTGCAGGGCTTTTTTCCTATCATTCCTATCATGCTGTGATATCACACAGTGATCACTAGAACACCTTTAAGAGGGGACAGGAAACATTGGTTACATAAAGCGTTATAGCATGTGAATTATGTATGTGATGTATATTACGATGTCTTGATGAGCTATTCTCCACTGAATTTCTATGATGTTCTGTAATGCTGCTGTTTGACTCTGAGATAGTGAACAGGAACATGGTTTATTTAACATTAGCAAAACATTATTATCTGTTTGATAATGTAGTCAAACCAAAGGCTAATCATATCAATTACTGTTATGTGTCTGACGTTGTAGAGAGCGATACATCAGCATTCTGATACATCGATTTGTAGACGACCCTGAATAATTCGCTTCTGAATCAGTTTCTGCTTCGAACACGTATGACTTAATTAAACCAATATTTCCAGTTGCCATTGTGTAGCGTTTACTGCAGTTGACCGAGTGGGTTAGGTAGCCCGAGCTAGTGTGATCGAGTGGAGGCGGAGACCAATTTGCATAATAATGGCTCCATGTATACTTAATGAAGCAAGTGTGTAGAGTTACATTAAAGCTATTTTAAGGGATGAAGAACTTATTTTCACAAAAAAAAAAAAATAGTCAAAACTAAACTGCAACAAGGATGTTCAGAAACTTGGCTCATCGAGTCAGAGTAATGTAATATAAGTTAGATACTATTAATGCTAAACACTGTAAATATTGTTGACATAAGAGTTAAATGTGCTAATGTCAAACCTTGTGTTGGTTCTTTCTGTGTGTAGCACCAGCTGCTCTGCAGACCCTTCTGAAGAAGATTAGAAACAAACACCTGGGGCCCTATCATACACCCGGCGTAATGTGACGCTAGACACGACGTGTGTTTTTTGCTGGTTTCAGCCTGACACAATTATCATTTTTACATCCTGCTTTAAATAGACCATTGGACCATTTGGTCTGAAAACGAGGTGTGTTCAGGCACATTGTTGGCGCGTTGCTATTTTGAGGCAACTGAAAACTGGTCTAAAGTCAATGGTGCAATATTTTTTCTGTTATTTAAAGAGCGCGTTAGTAATATGCACCTATAGGCGGGTCCACAGGGACGCACAGAAGCACACAAACATTTTAAACATTAAAAATAAACGGATTCCTCTCTGGAGAAGCGTCTTTCCGCTTGCAAATTCTGCCATGTAAATAGCAATCAACTGGCTTTTAAAGGGAAGGGGAGATGAGACTCTGATTGGTTTATTGCATGTTACGCCCCAAAACAAACCCATGACTCATTAAGAGAATAGGGACAACCCTTTTAGACCATTTTTCTGTCGTTAAACTAGCAAAAGTGGATCCGGATATGCCCTAAGTGCACCTGCTCCATGTGCTTTAGATCATGCACTTAGATCGTTAGAATAGGGCCCCAGAAGTTTATTTTGAACTATATCCTGATCATTTCAGTCTGATTTAATTGTGGGTTGTGTATTTATTTATTTAGAATATATCACCATTTAAAAAAAGACTTAGGCCAAATAAAGGGTGATTCCTGTCCAAATGCATCCTGTTTCAAAACTTTTTTCTTTCTTCTCCTGTACTCTTTTGTAGTCCCGCCCACACCGATAGCTCCACCCCAGCTTCTGCGCTCTGGCCCCACCTATCTGATCATCCAACTCAACACTAACTCTATAGTGGGCGATGGGCCGGTGATCCGCAGAGAGATTGTGTACAGGGCCAGTCATTCGCCATGGTCTGAAACACACGGAGTCAACTCACTAACGTATAAAGTCTGGCACCTGGAACCAGATACAGAGTATCGCATCAGCGTTCTTCTCACCCGGCCTGGAGAGGGTGGAACCGGCCCGCCTGGACCCCCGCTGGTCAGCAGAACCAAGTGTGCAGGTAAATAGAGCCAGGAAGAGTATGCTTGTTGAGGGTTTATATCTCAGACAGCTGATGGATTCATGTTTACTGTATTAAATCTATGACTGATGAAATTAATGTTTGTAAAAGGATTTGTTAAGCAACTTAAGTGAAACTTTGTTAACTTATTGTTGTTATTTTATATTTTAACACAACCGGGACACTGTATTGACTAATCAGCATCCAGGACCAGAACTATACATTTTATATTTTGAATGCATCTACATGTACAGTAGCAGAATGCGCTTTAGACCACTCAAGGGGAACTGAGGGCAGATTTAAACTTTATAACTATCTAGCTGTTTTCATACATACTGTTTACCACCTATATAGTGACTACAATGATTGTCTCAGGAGTAAGCAAATGATCTTTATGAATTAATTTACATAGTTCCCTTCTCCCCCACCTCTTGAGGTTATGGGATGTCATAGTAACACCACTTTTACATGTACTCCAGCATATAGATGTGCTCAATGATGGCAAAAATATAGTAAAAACACACAAATTTACATTTACTTCACTTTGAAGTAAGTCGAGTCAAACAGAGTCAAGTAGTCTTGTACTGTGTAATCACATTTTGGTTTTATTTATTTTATTTTTTATTTTTTGGCTGAAGTAAACTGGACCCAACTGTAGTATAAATGTACTTGTGTTATAACCTTGCTTTTGGACTTTGTAATATATCACTGTCAAAGGTGCTCTGAGACTCTATTTATCTTGGTTGCCAGTAGCAGCAGAAGAACACGGTCCCTGAATAAACTTTACATTGCATGCATGTTGCTAATGTGGCAGACATCTTTATTTTTGGTACCCGCTGTTGATGGTTTGTTGCAGAGGCTGTTACTGCTGTGCTTGTTTTTTGCATTTGATATATTTGACTATTTATATTGCAATATAATATTGTATATTTTCCTCCACTCAAGAAGTTATTTTCATGTAGGTTTATTGCTAACATACACATAACCTTATTATGACATATTGAGTAATACTGAAAATACTGTGTGTCCTGGGAGTCACATCAGTTCAGACTTCAACACCCAAATCTGGGTGGATAATTATATTATTTATTATATTATATTATATTATATTATATTATATTATATTATATTATATTATACAGTTCTTTCTGGTTCTCAAATCTGATTGGCTAAGAGCTGATTGGCTATTCTCCCAGTAATAGCACTCTAACCGTCTAACGATTTCTCACAGAGAGTGTCATGGCGGATGAGCAAACCTCCATAAATTTACAAATAGTACTGTGTCACAATAGTTTCTGTGTCACATAATGTAGTTTCGTATAGTTCCAATAATGTAGTTATTTAGACCTCAAATATGTGACTCGTATAAACCTAGCTCCTGTTTTACAATTTGTTTCAAAGCTTTCGCAGATGCGAGTTCCAGGCCATCAGCGGCCATTCAGCGCTCAATAGACCCACCGAGAATCGCTTCATCTCGGCCAGTCATTCGGGAATTTGCTGCTGGCTCTTACTGTATGTAGATAGTGGTTAAACATGAGATAATTAATTTGGGGTATATCAAATGGGCAATCTTTGGTTTATTAGTCTATTATTTGTTCCAGAGCAAACCGATTTGGGTTAAGGGGAAAATTAAGTGTGATAACTTTATATTTAGACTGTTTATCTTAAATCATGTAGGGCCTACTACAGCGCTGCTTTTGTACGTTTGACTGCATTGTTCCGATGTGTTTATTTCCTATTGTCTTGTTTCTTGTTTATTTACTCCCTTGTGTCTTTGAACTGTTGTATGCAATATCACACCTGTAGCCATGCGATATGGCTGTATATCAGCACACTGTGATTACCTACGGCCGGATGCTAAAATAACATAAAAATTTTTTTAGACATCATTCTAACCTTCAAAATCATCTAGTATCTTCTTATTAATATTACATAAAAGACACTACAAGCCAGCACACATTTGGTTTTCCCTTAGCTCGTTTTTTTTTTTTTTTTTTTTTTTTTGTCACTGTATCTCTCGGCCCTCTGAGTGAAACAGATTCAAATCATATCAGAGGTCAAATTTAAGTTCTTAGAGGATGTGACTCTGTTTTGTGTATGTGTGTGTCATTTTCAGCTGTAAGGCCATTCCTCATCAGGCCTGTGGGAGTTTTAGTAGATGCGTCTCATTAATTAGTGTAATCAGGTTGATTTGTCTTGAGGACTCTGAAGGAGGGCAGAGGTGCGGGTTTGTATGGTGGTCTGCGGGCATTCAGCAGGGTTGACTGGGCATTGACTGTCTCAGGCAGCTATGAGTGTAAACACGAAATGTCTCACAAAAACATCAGGGTCAAATTTCACCCCTCAAAAACAAAGTAATAATAAATACACATTAAAAACATGATTTTTTTTTTTTTAAATCTAATTTGAATTACCATAATGCATTCAGGCATTTCACTTTTGTTTGTGATGACAAAATGAACAATTTTAATAGTTAGCTTAATAATGTAATTCCCATATTCTCAATGATCATTCTCATTACTGTAACAATAATTTTTATTTAAAATACAAAAATAAATGAAACAGAAGAACATACTACCATGATGAATAAGCATTGTTTGGTTGATGGATGGATGGCAACACTTGACTATAGTATTTGTTTTCTAAGTATTCATTTTTTTAAGTGTTCATTATGCTTTGATCTCATGAACAGTAAACAGTTATAATACATTATAATACATATCTATTCATTGTTACACCTTTAAATAATTAAAACACATGACAAACCACCAATTTGTAACAAGAATACAAGTGTACAAATACAAATCTCAAAATTTAAAAGAATACAAATCTCCAGATATTTAAATAAATTTTAACTGTGTGCATTTATTTAAAAAGAAAATGCATTGTAACGTACATTATGAATACATTATGAATAACAAAGTGTTACCTTAAAAATCTCAATGGTTTTCTTTAAGGAAAATGTTTTTGATAGGACCTTTATTTCATATTTAGGAGGTGATTTCAGTTTTAAAGTATAATGATAGTGTTTTAGTTAGGCATTGTGCATTTGTTGCTGAGCTACTTATCCTGTAATGTCAAGTGCTATTGAATTTATCCATGCTCTCTCTCTCTCTCTCTCTCTCTCTCTCTCTCTCTCTCACACACACACACACACACACACACACACACACACACACACACACACACACACACACACACACAGTTTTGTTATCTTTGTAGGGACTTTCCATTGACATAATGACTTTTTATACAGTACAAATTGTATATTCTATCCTCTTACAACACACACACACACACACGCGCGCGCACACACACACAGGCATATGACTCACTTGGCTCGTCTCCTGTCTGTCTCTCTCTGGGGTAGAAATACATGTCAGTCTTAGAGAGAGGGAATTAAAGTGACAGGAAATAGAGACAAGGACCCCTGCCTTCACACATGACATATGTAATTAACTCATAGCAGCTCTAATCACATCTGCACTGAGAGAGAGGAAGCAGAGCTATATGTAATAATACATTTTATGTAATGATAATTGTTGACATAAATGATAAATTAATTACACATTAGAGTACTTTATTGCTCTCTCTGACTACTTTTTAAGGGTCAACTGTTCATTCTCTCTGGTTTCCGTCCATCGGTCAGTTCATGAATTGCTCTGTTTTCCAATGGAAAACAATTATTTTATGATTGTGTAAATACCCCATGAAATCTTATTTGGAGATTTGTCACCCATGTCTGTTAGCTTTGAAGTATGCTAGTGTACTTAAAGTTGAACATTTGTTCTAAACTTTTGCCACCTTAAATAAATGGTACCCTGTGATTTTCATACAGAAGAGAGACGCCTCTCTAATGCGCATTTAAATACATAATTAACTGGTTGTTCAGTTTGATTCCATACACAATGCACTGAATTTTTGTAAATGCAGTTTTTCATTTAAATAACTTCATTTAAAAGTAGACATTCTAAAGACAAGTAATGGCTCAGTTACAGTTCATTTTCAGATGCATTGCAGAGTGGACTCCACTGAGAGAAAGACGGGAGAACGCGCATCCTGTTTGACTTCTTTATTTAGCGAAAAGCACAACATTTATTTTTTATTGTGAGTGCAAGCTCTGTAAAGACATATCGCTCATGTCTGTGTGGCCAGAAATGACGGAGTATTTTAAATTGTTTTAATCCAGCAGAATGCGCTGGCGCGTTCGTCAGGTTCAGAGGGTTAAAGAGGCATGAGTCTTTTACTCATTCGTGTTGCCAGATTTTGCTAGAAAACCAAACAACAAACAAGTCCATAATAAACCAAATTAAATCCAAATGTTTTATATTGAAAACAAGACCAACATATCATGACCTGCACCTGACGGCGATCCCAAAAACGCTTATAAAAAGTGGACATTGCAACACTACAAAATAATGTTCTGTGAAGCAGGCTTCCAAGCATAAAAACCCATGACACCTGGTACAATCATCGCAATCCGTAGTTGTCCCTCCTGAAATTGTACTGTGTGTGTGTGTGTGTGTGTGTGTGTGTGTGTGTGTGTGTGTGTGTTGTGTTTATGGTTAATCAAATAGCTGGACCTTCTCCCTGGTGATGAATCCCGGACTTCTCCAATCATTTATTTTGTTTAAATCCCGCTCCTGCAGTCTCACATTCATCTGCCTTAACTTTTGAGTGCAACTCCCACATCTGAACATCCAATGAACAGCTGAAAAATAGAACCATGCACCCTGCATTTTTTTTTCCTTTTTTAATCGTTGTCCATTGCACAAAAAATATATATTTTTAAATGATTAAAATGTTCTTCACACCAAGAAAAAAAACAAAAAAACAAGGTCTCTTCAGACCTGTTTACTGAAAGAGTTTTTTTCATCATGCAGCTGTGAAATCGCTGTAAAAAACCCTTTTTGGAATCTTTATTTATTTTTATAATGTTCTTCTTGGAGAAGGCAATCTCGTAATGCACTGTGACAAGCTCAGTGAAACAAATAAAACATAAATAAAAAAAATATATATATATATCCAAGATGTTGGACAAGGCAGGAAAAATGATGATTATATAGAACTAAGATACATTTTTAATTTTTATACTGAAAGGTATTTAAAACTGTTTGGTGTAGTTAATTAATACAAATAATATTTTATGTTTGTTTTATGCTTAAGTAAGCAGGTGTCATTAGCTTAGCAAAATGTAACAGCAAAATGTGCAATGTACATAATTTACTTCATAATTCAGTTGCTCTTTTGTCTCATCCAGAGCCCATGCGTCCCCTCAAAGGTTTGACGGCTTCAGAGATTCAGTCCCGTCAGCTGCTGCTGCAGTGGGAGCCGGTCGGATACAACCTGACGCGCTGTCATACGTACTCACTGTCGCTGTGCTACCGCTACTCCACCGCTACTGGGGGCACAGCTGGTGGGAATAACGCCACGGTGAGGGAGTGTCTGTCGGTGGAGAGGAACACCTCCCGTTTCACACTCCGGGATTTACCACCATTCCATGCCATTCATGTGAGGCTGGCTCTGGCCAATCCAGAGGGCAAGAAAGAGAGCCGAGAGGTGACCTTTCAGACGGAGGAAGACAGTGAGTACTGAATCTTTTTTTTTTTTTGCCTCAAAGGTGCAGTGTGTAATATTTATGAGGATCTATTAACAGAAATGCAATATAATATACATAACTATGTTTTCAGTGGTGTATAAAGACCTTACACAATGAACCGTTATGTTTTTATTACTTTAGAATGAGCCATTTCTATCTCCATACACAGCGGATCCCCTTACAGTCGCCATTTTGCACCGCCATGTTTCTACAGTAGCCCTAAAAGGACAAACTGGGCTACAGAGCGCTAGCTACTCTCTGCGGTCTCAGACGATGACATCTTTGTCCTGTGTCGGCCACCGTAGCTTCTCTATGTGCTTCGATAGGAAGGGGTGAGCGGTGGGCGGATACAATTTGCAACCTCACCGCTAGATGCCACAAAAATTTACACAATGCACCTTTAATGCACCATGAAATCAAAATTCAGTAACACTTTACAATAGGTATACAGTAATAAAGTAACTATTACTATATAACAATAGTTAAAGTAAACTATTAATTTATAGTTAATTCACAGTTAATATATTGTAGTATCTACATTGTAACTATATTTCTAGACTAATAGTACATACAAATAGTGAGTTATTTTACCAAAATTAATTATTGTTTAACTAAATTATTGTTGTTTAATTACGGAAAAGTTTTTTCTTTTCTTTTCTGTCACTATGTAAATAAATATTACACTCCTACAGACTGAACACTTAATACGCCTGCACATGAAGTCACCTTTTCACAAATTCACGCTTTTTGTTGTTTACATGGAGAAGAAAACGTCTTCATAAATGTGCACTTTGAAACCCGATTTCAAAAGCTTGACCAAAACAGCATTGTAGTGTAAATGAACGGCCAAAACGCATAAAAAGTCTTCAATTTATATATATATATATATATATATATATATATATATATATATATATATATATATATATATATATATATATATACACTCACCTAAAGGATTATTAGGAACACCTGTTACATTTTTCATTAATGCAATTATCTAATCAACCAATCACATGGCAGTTGCTTCAATGCATTTAGGGGTGTGGTCCTGGTCAAGACAATCTCCTGAACTCCAAACTGAATGTCAGAATGGGAAAGAAAGGTGATTTAAGCAATTTTGAGCGTGGCATGGTTGTTGGTGCCAGACGGGCCGGTCTGAGTATTTCACAATCTGCTCAGTTACTGGGATTTTCACGCACAACCATTTCTAGGGTTTACAAAGAGTGGTGTGAAAAGAGAAAAACAAGGCATGATGGATCCATGTTCTCATTCTGTTTACACCAAATTCTGACTCTACCATCTGAATGTCTCAACAGAAATCGAGACTCATCAGACCAGGCAACATTTTTCCAGTCTTCAACTGTCCAATTTTGGTGAGCTCGTGCAAATTGTAGCCTCTTTTTCCTATTTGTAGTGGAGATGAGTGGTACCCGGTGGGGTCTTCTGCTGTTGTAGCCCATCCGCCTCAAGGTTGTGCGTGTTGTGGCTTCACAAATGCTTTGCTGCATACCTCGGTTGTAACAAGTGGTTATATCAGTCAAAGTTGCTCTTCTATCAGCTTGAGTCAGTCGGCCCATTCTCCTCTGACCTCTAGCATCAACAAGGCATTTTCGCCCACAGGACTGCCGTGATACTGGATGTTTTTCCTTTTCACACCATTCTTTGTAAACCCTAGAAATGGTTGTGCGTGAAAATCCCAGTAACTGAGCAGATTGTGAAATACTCAGACTGGCCCGTCTGGCACCAACAGCCATGCCAAGCTCAAAATTGCTTAAATCACCTTTCTTTCCCATTCTGACATTCAGTTTGGAGTTCAGGAGATTGTCTTGACCAGGACCACACCCCTAAATGCATTGAAGCAACTGCCATGTGATTGGTTGATTAGATAATTGCATTAATGAGAAATTGAACAGGTGTTCCTAATAATCCTTTTAGGTGAGTGTATATATATATATATATATATATATATAGTGTATATATATATATATATATATATATATATATATATATATATATATATATATATATATATATATATATATATACAGTGCATATGGAAAGTATTTTCAGCTCTTCAGTTTTTCCACATTTTGTTATGTTACAGCCTTATTCCAAAATGGATTAAATTCATTATTTTCTCAAAATTCTACAAACAATACCACATAATGACAACGTGAAATAAGTTTGTTTCAAATCTTTGCAAATTTATTAAAAAAGTTTTAAAAATCACAGGTACACAAGTATTCACAGCCTTTGCCTTGACACTCAAAATTAAGCTCAGGTGCATCCTGTTTCCACTGATTATCCTTGAGATGTTTCTACAACTTGATTGGAGTCCACCTGTGGTAAATTCATTGAAAGCCTGTGATAAATTCTAGTTTATCAGTAAAGCGACACCAAGGGGTCTTAATAATGACACTAAAGGTGCTTGGTAAATCTTCAGTTGTTGACGTCTTGGGAATGAGAGTTGGTTATTTTCATTTGGATATAGGTCACAATTGGAAATCATCTTTGCAATGTCCATTTAATTCCAGCATTAATGACTGGTAAATATTGGGAAAAGTGGTATTTAGGCAAGATTCAAACCTACACTATCCATTAAACCATCATGACCCTATGGCCATATCCACACTTCACTCCTCTTGTCAACTCAACTTTCCTTGTCAAATATTGTAACCTCTGATTTATTGCTTGATTTAGTAAGAGTTTTGTGTAATTTAAGTTACGTAATCAATAATTCAGTCGTTTTAAATATGAAAACCACCTTTACCATGCATTTGAACGTTAATATGATTAAATCAAGCACTACATTAACAGGCCTTGCACGGCTACATTCATAAACGTTTTAATAAGACATAAAGCATATCTCATAAAGCATTTAATCCATTAGTGTTTCAGAACAGTTTTCTTTAGAACAAACTCCCAAACAGCTCAATATGTGATGTAATCAAGTATTTTTGACTTCTGATAAAGAATCGCATCATTATATTTCTTATTTCCATATTGTGCATAAACTTTCTGAGTTTGATTAAACTTTCATTTACCCCAAGGTGTTTTTTTTTTTTTTTTTGCACGGGTCAGTACCCATAACTTGTCCAACTTTGCAAAGGCATGTATTTATCTGAGCAATTATGATGTGGCGACTGCACCAGGGCCGAGTTTGCCCGCAGTGCTCGAAGCCCAATTATAGCAACAACACAAATATTGACTCACAGAATACCATGCTTCAGCATAATTAAATGGAAGATCATACTTTTAAATGGAAGTATATGAAAAATTAATAAGAAAAGGCCACCAGCAAAATGGAATAAAGATTTTTGCTTATTTATGCATTTTTATTTACATTGTGTGTCAGGTAGCACATTTTAGCAGGAGGCGCATTCTCATGCAAATGCATTGAGATGAAACTCTCAGAGGTCAAGTGAAAGCCTCCCCATTTGAAAATGAACACGGCTCATAATGAATGCTCTCCATTTATCATTTTCTGTTGGTTTATTCATATGTTTTGTACACTGATAGAGCTTGTTTGTGTTTGATGTGTTTGGTTAATTGGAAACAACATCAAGAACTGAAGTTAATGAATGAATTAATTCTGCAAGTAATGTTAAATTACTGGTAGTCAGCATGTTTGCAGAAAAAGACAGGGAGAGTTAATGAGAAATGAGAAAGAGGGATATAAAAACTTGCTGCTTTTCAGCCTTAAGTCTCTTTAGAGATGGAAAATGCATATGTAGATTTTTGGTTGGATTCCAAAATGTTCTGGACATCTACTCATTTTTACTACTAGTCAGTGTTTACTTTATCTCACCACATGTCATGCAGCATCAGCAGTCTCTGATGTTACTGGTAAGTTCAGTGCTAAGTTCAGTCACAGCCCATTTGTTTAGGACGGTTCTTGATGAAATGTCCCTAAAATGAACTGCACGCCAACATGTTAACATAACTGAATAGGGAAATTAATAGGGAAATTCACCATTTTTTAAATGCATAAACAACATTTACAGTTTTTTAGTTGGAGTGTGTGGTTTGTCACTTGAATTTCAATGGTTTCATGCTCTCTGCAGCCAATATACACCAATCAGGCATAACATTATGATCTAATATTGTGTTGGTCCCAAGTTTGCTGCCAAAACAGCCCTGACCCAACCCAGCCCTATGGACTCCATAGACCCCTGAAGGTGTGCTATGGTATCTGGCACCAAGATGTTAGTCCTCTAAGTTGCTAGGTGGAGCCTCCATAGATCGGACTTGTTTGTTCAGCACATTCCACAGATGCTCGATTGGATTGAGATCTGGGGAATTTGGAGGCCAAGTCAACACCTCAAACTCGTTGTTGTGCTCCTCAAACCATTCCTGAACCATTTTCACTTTGTGGCAGGGTGCATTATCCTGCTGAAAATACTGTTTTCATGAAAGGGTGTACATGGTCATGCAGCAGAACATTTCCCAAAGCATCCCACTGCCTCCACCGGCTTTCTTTCTTCCCATAGTGCATCCTGGTGCCATGTGTTCCCCAGGTAAGCGACACACACGCACCCGGCCATCCACGCGATGTAAAAGAACACTTGATTCTTCTGACCAGACCACCATCTTCCACCTTCCATTGCTCCGTCGTCCAGTCCTGATGCTCACGTGCCTACGGTTGGTGCTTTCAGAGGTGGAGCATCAGCATCTGACTGGTCCGTGGCTATGCAGCCCCATACACAACAAACTGCGATGAACTGTGTTTTCTGACACCTTTCTATCAGAACCAGTATTAACTTCTTGAGCAATTTGAACTACAGTAGCTTATCTTTTTGATCGGACCACACAGGCCAGCCTTTGCTCCCCACGTGCATCAATGGGCCATGACCCTGTCGCCGGTTCTTCGTTGGACCACTTTTGATAGATACTGACCACTGCAGACTGGAAACACCCCACAAGAGCTGCAGTTTTGGAGATGCTCTGACCCATTCGTCTAACCATCACAATTTGGCCCTTGTCAAACTCGCTTAAAATCCTTACGCTTGCCCATTTTTCCTGCTCCTAACACATTAATTTTGAGGACAAAATGTTCACTTTCTGCCTAATATATCCCACCCACTAACATGTGCCGTGATATACAGAGATAATCAGTGTTATTCACTTCACTTGTCAGTGGTCATAATGTTATGCCTGATTGGTGTATATTATTATTATTATTATTATTATTATTAGTTAATAAGTACATGCAAACATAACTGTAAAATAAATTGCTACTATTTTTCCATGCTGTCTTTGACAAGGGTCATGTTTACACCTATCATCAGGATATGTCTTGGTTGATCGGAAAGATCGGAAAAAATATCCCTCCCCTTGAAAAAAAATCAGGACAGAAGTGGTTAAAAGTGGACAAAAGAGACAACACCAGGTCTCCACAACTTTCATACTCACTGAGCCGTAATGAGATGATTTCAGCCTGTAGACTTGTTGAATGCCTGGTTGAAACTTAGATCCCTTTCTCTTTCTCAAACATTGAGTCTAGCATCAAGTGTTCTCTCTTTCTCTCTTTTTTCTTCCACACCATGTTTTGGTAAAGACAAATTGTCTGTTGTGCCCTCTACTGCTACACTCCGATATGAGATAGGTCTGTGGGCTTCAAGAACATCAAACTTTCCTTCCCTCTAGTCTGTAGAGGTGTCATTTTTGCCTCCACCTGTTCCACCTTCATCTCAGCTGTGTCTTATACTCTGTTTAGTAAGATGGATCTAAGCATACTCTGTTTGTTTTCTTTCTTTTCCTGCAGTCCCAGGAGGAATTGCCCCTGAATCTTTAACCTTCACCCCACTGGACGATCTGATCTTTCTGAAGTGGGAGGAGCCTTTGGAGCCCAATGGTCTGATCACACAGTATGAGGTAATGTGTTATTTAGAAAGCATTGTAAATGGAAACATCTATCTTAAAATTTGACTTAGTAAGTAATAATTACCAGTGCGTCAGGTTGTAAATAACGTCAAGCTAAATTGACACATTAGTGCATCAAAGTCCTACTATAATGACTACACCACAGTTTATGCTGCCTTTGATACTGTGGGGTGAAGAATATAGCTGTTATGCAGAATCACATGAACATTTCAGCAGCCTAGTCTCATTGTTTATACAGTATGTAGGCATAAGTACATAGTTTCAATGTTAATGTGTTATGGACATATTGACAGCATCTAAAGCATAAACATTATTACATATTTACAGCTATAGAAACATAAGATATTTATGAATCAATTAAACCTCTGGTGATCTTTGGTAATTTTTAACCGAAAAAGTGTACATTTAATTTTTGTAGATTTTTTTACTTCATTGAAATGGTACAAAACTTGCTTTTAGCACTTGCTATGTAAAAAAATAAAAATAAAAAAAATAATTGTGGACGTGATTCAAAAAGTATAAATGGTCCTGAAAAATATAGTCCCACTTGTACTCCTTGTGGTCAAAAATTACCACATTGGAAATGAATGGTAGTGAAAACTCGTGGTACAGCGTCCAAACAAAATCTTACTGAAAGCAAATTTTTTGAGATATCACGCTCAAATTTGGAACACGACTTGTTTAGATTTGTTGCTTTGATTTTCTTGCAGTTTCAGCGTAAAACAGTTTTTGAGAATATATATATATATATATATATTCAAGATTTCAAGATCAAGATTTATGACAGTTTAAGTTTGAAATTTAATTTTCAGGTTTATGCTCAAAAAGTAAATAAATGTATAATAAATACAGCGTAAATATAATTTAGTACAATAAAATCCCCTAAAAATACAAAATATTAAATAAAACAAAAAAACATTATCAAACTACATTTACGCATTTGGCAGACGCTTTTATCCAAAGCGACTTACATTGCATTCAAGGTACACATTTTTTACATTTTTGTCAGTTCTTGCTTTCCCTGGGAATCGAACCCATGACCTTGACATTGCTAGCGCCACACTCTTATTGTTTGAGCTACAGGAAAGCTTAAGAACTAAAATATAGTACCTTAATTTCATTGAAATAAAAAAAATTATAATAATTCTGACAGATAAAAAAAAAAAAAAACTGATAAAAACATTATCGAACTAAAATATAGTAACTTCATTTAAATTAATATGTGTATATATTTTTTTTTAAATCTGTAATTTTTGACCCACACGCAAAGAGCACCAGAGGTAGAACCACACTTTATATACAAATGCATACGAATTCTCATGAAATCATGTTGGTTTCAGTAATAGGAGTACGATCCATTTCCGTTTTTTTTTCAGGGTTTGTTTTTATCCCTCATACTCCCTCCCAATCAGCAAGCCATTAGTGTGTGTAAACTCTCTCCACCCTTCACAGAGTCTAGGTGTTCTTATGCTAATCATGTTGTAGTTCATTCTCCAGGCTTCAATTAGTCGAGGAACAAACATAATTGCTTTTTTGCCTTGCAGAGACTGTCAGATGGGGCAATTGTGTTTAAGACTAAGTGCTTTAGTCTGGTAATTTTTCACTGCTTCGGCCCACTTCAATTACCTTAGCTGTCAGCATATACACATGTAAGCTTCAGCTTACACTCAACGCTCGTTTGGGATTGACGTGTGTAGCTTTATGTTCACCGCGCTATTAGTTGTTGTTGATGGGCTAAATTATGTTGATGAATTTGGTAACAATTTCTCAGCGGTTGATTTGTTGCACCAGCATTTTAATAATAAGTAGTTGCAAAATGGAGCATATCATTTTTGAAGTTGATGGATCTTGAGAGGGACAATGAAGATTCTCTTTTATTCAATTAACACTTCAAGGTAGTTGTTTTGAATTCTGTCAGACACTTCTGCATCAAAGTGAAACAGCCTCTGCCTCTGATGTTTAATATGTGCAATAAAAGCACAGTACTTCAGATCACACATATGTTTGCTCTGAAGTACCTAGAAAGGTTAAACAAGATTTCTTGTTTCGAGTACTTCTGCAATAAGTTTTGCTTTAATTAAGCGAGATAAATGAGTCACTCTTTGTAGGTGGCTCCTCCGACTTTGGAATACTCATATAACATTAATTTTAAAGTGAGGGTGGTAGTGGAGCAGTTTCAATAGATTCTTCAAACAGCTTGTAATGAAGACTGTAATTTCAAATATGGGGGTTTCATTACACCATATATCTATAGAGATGCCATCCGAGTTTCATTTTGACTTCAACATCTGAGACAGAAATATTTAAGTAGTCTAAAAAGTAAATTTCATATTTTTTTTTTCAAATGAAACATGTAGAGGTAGAATTTGTGAAGTATCTTGCTTGTGTAACCATAAGTCCTTTTATACGCTTTGAAAGCCTCCCATCTAGTCCAAGATTATTTGGTTTAATGGAAAAAAGAGGACCCTGTGTGATATGACTATCAAGGAACAATACAAAATATCACAAACATTGGACATAAAGACATACAAGAATGTATGTAGCTCTGTAAAAATCAAATCAAACTACAGCTGAATTGTTGTTTTATGACTTTTAATGAGAGGATATCTAGTTGTGGGTCTACTGCAGTTAAAATGTCCTCTCATTGTTACAGTATATCACCATATAATGAAGACAGGGTTAGAAACAGGTTATTTTTTGAATCATTGTCATTAGAACCACATGAGTTTACCAAAATCATTTCTGGACACAATTGGAAACTCTGGATGAAAACATATCTGCCTGCTGAGTTGCATTTTATATGAAATATATGAAATGGTTTATACACCGTGAGTCCTTTTGCATGGAAGAAAATGGAGCAGCAAGATATCACTGGGGAGTTAATGAGTCTAGAAATATTATGTCTGAATGTACATGGATGTTTAGGTCTTGAAATGGCTTGCTTTAACTTAATGAGTTTCAATACCCTTAACATTCCACGAATACTACCAATTTTGTTATATTGAAACAATCTTTGTTGCTTAAAGTGTGCTTTCGAAAAAGACAATGTTCTGTTGTGGATCAAGTGAAGCATACACAGTAGTAGCTGCAGTCAGATTATAAGACTGCATCACAAGGATTCATCAACACTGTTCTACCACCGTAAGGTATTACATAATTTCCTCTGGGCTCACTGTCTGTTGTCATCTTTTAGATCAGCTACCAGAGCATCGAATCGTCAGATCCCAGCATCAATGTTCCTGGCCCACGGCGCACTGTCTCCAAACTGAAGAACGAGACATATCACATGTTCTCCGGGCTTCACCCTGGTACCACATACTTGGTGTCTGTTCGCGCCCGCACCGCTAAGGGCTTTGGCCAGACTGCCCTAACTGAAATCACCACCAATATTTCAGGTGAGGAAATATGAATTGCCACATTGAATTCTGGGATATGAGTCATGTCAGAAAACCTGAAGAAAATTGAAGCTGTGTCTCTCTGAATCTGAAGTACTTAATTATAAATTTTCCACTAGAAGCTAGATGGGCTTTGGTTTTATCGCTGGAATGAATGTGGGATGCCTGCAAGGGCCTTTTAATTGGTTCAGGATTTATTCAGACTTTATTTTGACTTCATTAGACATAATCTCAGCTAGGGAAAAGCTACTCTTTTGGTGAGATTGACTCTCTGAACAGCAGAAATATTGATACCAAGGTTTACCCAAGCTTAAGTCGGCAAACTGAGGAGAGAACAGTGTAAACTGAAAGGAAAATGGTAGACCCTTTAAAAAATATTTTTTTCACCAATTAAATTACTTTTACAGGTGGTGAAAGTCTCTGGCTTTGCATCTGATAGCTCAATAAACTGATCATTAAAGAGAAACTGATTAGTCTATACTCCTTTGGTAGTTATGGTAGTTAAAATGGCATTATTTGGACAGTCTCCTTTAAAAAAACTCATGAAAGGTATAGTTCACTCGAAAATTTAAATGATTTACTTGCATCACTCCAAACATTTTGGATCTGTTCATCCATTACCATGGGCTATCAAGCTCCAAAAAGACAAAAAGTACCAAGACACTACAGGCCATTTTTTGTTTTTGGGATTTTGAGATTTTGAGATATTTTGCTTCCATAACATGTCTTCTTTCAGACTAGTGGAAAGAAATATCTAAAAGACACATTTAAGTGTTTATTATATACACTTTATCTATTTGTGTCTGTAGATTTAATTTACAATGCATATCTTTAAAGCTGTTTTTCCCCAAATACAGGTTTGTTCATATATAATTCACCTGATTTGTATAGTATTTTATTCCTAAAACATTGCGAGTTAAACGTGTGTGTGTGTGCTTCCTGGTAAACCCTACATTATGGGGACAAAATGTCCCCACAAAGATGGCAATATCCGAAATCCTTGTCCTTATGGGGACATTTTTTGGTCCCCATGAGGAAAACATCTTATAAATCATACTAAGTGATGTTTTTTGAAAATGTAAAAATGCAGAATGTTTCCTGTGATGGGTAGGTTTAGGGGTAGGGGCAGTGTAAGGGGATAGAAAATACGGTTTGTACAGTATAAAAACCATTACGCCTATGGAATGTCCCCATAAAACATAAAAATGCAACGTGTGTGTGTGTGTGTGTGCTGTTTCTCGCTGTTGACAGTATTTTCTGATTTATGGCATGATAAAAAGAGATATCCAAAAGCCCCTTTAACTTTAATATGTCAACAAAATGAAATAATTTTGAACATGGCTTAATCCAATTTCCAATTCCTGCTCTGGAAATTTAATTAGATAATGGCACATTCACATATTTACACATAAAATTTTAGAAAACTTGTAATACAAAACAATGGACCATATGCACAGAATGTTCTTAAGAACTTCCACAATGATATAAGCCAGACTTCCGGTCAAATGTCACTTGTTGGAGTGTCAGTATCTTTAAATGTCCTGAGGTAGCTTTATCAGCATCAATGTTGTAATAGTTAGATAATAATCAGAAAACAGTCACTTAAATAGGCCTAGCATTAATGTAGTTATTCAGATGTAAAACAACATAAAAGACCTATCCTCAGTGTTACTTCTCTGCAAGATTCAATTCGACCATCAGTTTTCACACATTTGTGTCAAAAAAACCCCCCACAAACACTGTAAATTAAAGATTTAATGTGCACTTTAGATTCATTGAACAGTTTTTACAAGTGTGCTGAAATCAGAGAACTTGAACTATGAAGAGATCTTATCCTAACCTATCCCTAACTCTAACCTTAAAGGTCCACATAACTCAGGGACTGTATTCCAATCTTCTGAAGTCATAAAATAGCTTCCCTGTTTTGTGTCAAATAGGTTTCAGGGTAAATAATTTTAGCATGAACTGTTCCCTTAAATATCCTTACACACACACACACACACACACACACACACACACACACACACACACACACACAAAGCAAAACTTTTCCTATTTGTGTGTTTCTTTTGAGGTTGGTTCCAATAAACACGTCAATCGCAACATCCCACGGTCGTCTTATAAAATAGATCTAACACTAGCAATGCCTCTCATTCTTTGTAGATTTTCTGCTTGTTTCGGTATGCTGAAGGCTGAGAGATTGACCTGTTTCCCTGTACTAGCACACTAATTGACTTCCAATAATAAGCAGGAATGGGAGCAGGAGGTCTGTTCTGCACTCACCCCTCAAGAGACTTTATAAAGGACTGTGGATCGCTCTCATCCGCCTCCATTACTGTGTTTCATGGCCCTTGTGTGGTGCGCTCTGTCAGGGGTGGGTTTTTGTTCTCTTTGGAGCAAGGGATTTAAGTCAGTGGAAAACCAAGACTAATTTGAAAGATTTTTGTGTGTGTTAGAGTTGCTGGGTGTGTAGGAGTGTGTCATTTAAAAAAAAAAAAAAAAGATCCAAAAAAGAAACTTCTGTTGTTATTTTCTCATCCTTATGTCATTCTAAATCTGTATTTTAAGCATTTGTTTACTGATAATATTCCTCTTCAGTGAGCTGAACTGAGAAACACTGCAACAGAAACATAGAGTCAGATCATTCAATGGAATTTGCAGACCAGGACAAAAGAATGATATGCTCACTGGTCCAGATCTCAAATCACTCAGGCGTCATTTATGCTGGCACAAAAAATTGATTTCTTACTCACATCTGAGACAGATCAGATATGGTTTGCTCTTTCTTCCCCCCACAGCGCCTGCATTTGATTATGAAGACGTCCCCTCTCCACTGAGTGAATCTGAGAGCACCATAACAGTCCTGCTGCGTCCAGCCTTGGGGCGAGGAGCACCTGTTAGGTAATAAACCCGATATAATGTGACAAATGTGATTTATTTTTATTTAAATTTTTTTCTTGCTAAAAATATCTATTTGAAGTTGACAAGGCTGTTGATAACAATCCAGATGTCCAAAGATTAAATGCATATTAGCCACAATACATTTTTTGTTGGGGAAACTTGATTGACATAGAAACTATAGCCCCCATTTCCACCGAAATTACCCAGAACAACTTGTCCCAGGAACTTTTTAACCCCCATACCTGTTGCTGTCTGCGTTTCCATCGCAGTCTAAAGTACCGTGAAGATTAGTCCGTCACGTAGGACTGCGCGCAACTTTCCAGTTCCCGCTGGATTTTGTCCTCCGCATATAAGCTTAATAAAGCCTGAACCTCGTCATTGGTCCATCAGTTGAATTTTTTTAAACGTCATTGTTCATTTGAATAGCAAACAACTCTTACTGCACTCACCGCAACAAACTTCAAATAGTGATTGAAATAAAATGCTATGTGGAGTCGACAAATGCTGCGTGAACTCAACCAACCAGCATGTTCAGCGCCCAAGTCCTATCCCCGAAAGTTCCTGAACTTTGAAAAAGTACTACCTCGCAAGCAGGGCCATTTTGACGGAAATTTTCATTTAGACCCTGGTTCCTTCGGTCGAAACACACAGAGTACCACCCCAAAGTCCCTAGTTCCTGGGGAAAGTTCCTACGGTGGAAACATAGCTTATTATTCATAAGAAATTAATTGAAAAGTATGGCATTAGTGGGAAAATAGTATGTAAAATAAAACAAAAACAAACTAATATCGGCTAATACATTATAAATATGACTGGAGATGTTTGAAGTCATTGAACATAGCTGACAAATGCACATCCACATCATGGTATGGTTGAATTCTAAGGTAATTGCACATACACTAAACCACTTTAATGGCAAGCTAAATTGCTTACTATAGTTTTATGCTTGGCTTTGGATTTTTAAAACCATGTAGCAAATATACTCTTGTATGAGCCTTATACTGTGATATAGGCTAAGTTTTATTTAGCTATTGTTTCATTAAGAACATGAGACCATGATTCTGTCAAGTACTGCAAAAACAGTATGGTACAGTCCAGAACAGTTCAGGGTTTAAAGACCGTTATATCTTCCTGTTCAGCACCTACCATGTGGTTGTGGTAGAGGAGGACAGCTCCAGACAGGTGAGGCGGAGGGAGTTGGGTCACATGGAGTGTTTCCCTGCTCCTTCCTCCCATGGAGAGACTCCAGTGGGAGGAGGAGGGGCAAGCGGTGCACCTCCTCATTACTACACTGCTGAACTCCCACCCAGCAGCTTGCCAGAGGCTACTCCCTTCACTGTAGGGGACAACCACACCTACAACGGCTACTGGAACACACCTCTTGACCCAAGCAAGAATTATCTCATCTACTTCCAGGCCTCCAGTAACTTCAGAGGGGTGAGTGATCACATCTGCCCAGTAAATACTCATAAGGAACTCATGTATGTATGTATGTATGTATGTATATTGGGAAAAAGTTAGGTGAAGCTGGTTTATTTCAAATATCCTGTCATGAAGAGAGAAGGCATTGTTTTTTAAGACTTATTGCCATTAAATATTACATTGTTGACCATCCCATCTGATCTTAGCGTATATATGAGCAGGGTTTGAAATTACCTTTTTCACTTACTGGCCAATTTGGCTACTACATTTTTAAGTTACCGCCCATTTAGAACTTCTAATAGCCAAAAAGAAGGGGGAAAAAGGTAACACTTTACAATAAGGTTTCATTGGTTAACATTAGTTAACATTAACTAATAATAAAACTGCAT
Organism: Paracanthobrama guichenoti; assembly: GCA_018749465.1. Taxonomy (NCBI): domain Eukaryota; kingdom Metazoa; phylum Chordata; class Actinopteri; order Cypriniformes; family Gobionidae; genus Paracanthobrama; species Paracanthobrama guichenoti. The sequence goes on along the minus strand of CM031961.1, from coordinate 16,213,168 downwards.
CTTTGTTAATTTCAGCATGTGAATCAAAAGTTTTATTTGTTAATATTAGTTAATGCACTGTTGTGTAACATGAACAAAAAAATTAACAGTTGTATTTTAATTAACTAATGTTAATAAAGATTAACAAATGCAGTATAAACCAGAGTCTGCTTCGTTGCTTGGCTTTTTTCACTGGGGTTAGTTACCCCAGGTATCGCCACATTATTATGTTTTTTTGCAATCTTTGCTATTGCATCAATGCAAATGAACAAGCGCACTGTTATTCTTTGCGTAGTGACGTGTATGTTCAAGTAAGCCAGAAATGTGCAGATTCTGCGCAATACACTGCATGATGAATCACGAGTTGAGTACTGGCACTAAATCTGCACAGATTTGAGTCAACAAAATAAGTAACCTGCCAGATTGGCTAGTGATTTGACATGTTAACCGCCACAGTTGAGTTTTACCCGCATCTGGCGGGTTGGCGGGTGTTAATTTCAAACCCTGTGTATAAGCAAGCATAAAGTTATGTTGGAACTTAGAAATCTAAAATGTTGGATCTTCAAAAGAATCTAGGGTATAGTCGCAAGAATAAGTTTGTGATCCCTTTGAAAGTGTTTATTTCTGCATTGCTTAATCCAAAAAAGTGGTCTGATCTAAGACACAATCTGAGTTAACTGATAGCACAAACAGTTGTACTTTTCAGAATTGTATTAAATATATTGAGTGATCATTGACAGGGCAGGCTGGAAAAAGTAAGTCAACCTCTTTGTTGCAACAAAAAGCCATTTGGAGTCAATTAGGGAGATTAGGGGGAAGTATGGGTTGCCCAGGCCTATAAAGACACACAATACCTGGTACTGACAAATCTGTTCTTCTCAAGAATGTCAGTGTGAACCATGCCTCAATCCCAAATGCTTTCACAGGACCTTAAAAACACATTACAGATATGTACAATTCTGAAAAAAAAGGCTATTAAAGCATTCCTAAAGACTTGGATATTCACAAAATCACGGTAAGATACCCTGACTACAAATTTAGAAAATTCTGGACTGGTGATACTCTCCCCAGCAGCAGGCAGAAATCACTCTTAAGAACGCAACAGACAATCCAGAAAGAGAGAAAGAACCTAAGGATAACAGCAGAAAAGTGAAATCTCTACAAACAGAATAAAACAAAATGAAAACATTATATCTGGTCTACTCTAGACCAGTTACATTCTAGTCATGAATTTAGGGATCTTATAAATAGAAGAGTCCTCTAAACTGTATAACACCTGGTTCATTCTGGGATTTCTTGCGCATCATCACATATCAACGTTTCCCAGCACTGCTGTCACCACTGTTGGTGTCACTTACATAAATAGCTTAATATGACTACATTGGTTCTATACTTGACCCCAGAGGCATCTTCTCTGCTCTTTGCCATGGATGTAGAAGCTTCAGCCACCAGGAAATTGCTTTTGCTCACATTTTACAGTTGCTTTGCTTACATTGCCACAAGAAGATGCCAATTTCCTGTTTCCTTCATTGAATGTCTATCAATGACTGACCATTTATCAGTGTGTTCGGGAGTGCAAACAATGCACCTTTTCTGTTTATTAACATGTAAGAGTCTTTGACAAGATGTTATTGACCCTTTGCCAAGATCCATTTGATCTGAATCATATAAGTGTCATACCCTTTTGACCATGTCCAGTTCATTCTGTTGGTAAGAAAGAGCTATTTCTCTCAGTTCATTTTAAAAGAGCTTTAACAGTTGAATGGGTCACCTTCTCTTTCTTCTTTAGTGTGCTTTCAGACCAGGTCTTATTCAGGTGTATTCAGCACTTTAACTCTTTGCAAGGCAACACATAACATCCTCTTCAGTTTACCAGCTCTTTAAGACTACACTGATGGCTCTTTCCTTGTATTCTCATCTGGCCATTTTCCTTTTGATTTTCTCGACGGCACATGAGCTTATTTCAGATTTCAGATTTCTTATTTCATCTCATTTCTCTTGGGAGTTCTGAGAGTCTCCTGCATATTGAACACAGCTTCCTGATGCCTGTCATATATACAATACTGGAAACCAAGCGAGAGAAGTTGAAGCCCTGTTTCCATCTGGAATTAAGATGTGTTTAAGTGATCCAATCACAAGTGGTCAACCGAGACATGTGGTTGTTTCCACTTGAGAATAAGAAGCATCTTCTGTGACCATTCCCCTTTTATTAACATCACTTTACCTGAGTGTGGCACATAGATACTATACAGATAAATGCAGATTTGCACTATGGCACTGAATTGATTTGCTGGTTTAGGTGTGTTTAATTAGGGCTAGAGCTAAACTCTGCTGAAAGGTGTCCCTCCAGGTCTTGGACTTTACAAGTTTATCAGTATCAATTCTTGTTTAAGCCTGCTTAACGCACCATAACCTTTTCTTCATTTCCAGTTAACTTTGAGGTTGGGTAGAGATTTGGGAAATAGACAGCAGACAAGAAAATTATATACAGTAATAAATTATGTATGCTTATATAATTAATGAGAATAAATAACTACCACTGAAGATATAATTTGCTTCCGTAACAACCTTGGAAAGCTATTTAAGGACATGAATCATTTGAGCACAACATAACATCCTATTTACTGCTATTAAGATGCCGCTTATTTTGTTGTGGTGCTTTTGGTCTGATGTATCGAGGTGATATGCAGAGATCTAGACTGTGGTACATGAAAGTTTTCACTGTGAGTGCAATAGAGAGAAGCATTTGATCATCAATTGTCATTTTAATGAGGCCTATGGAGTTGTCTCCTTGTCACAGGAATGACTCTGTAGTGTCCCTGTAGTAAAAAGGAGGGTTATAAATTTAGAGAATAAGACAAACACAGTCCTTTTGACTCATGTTGGCCGGCTGTCTCATCATTACAAACAAAACAAAGGTACCATTGCATCCAGTAATAGGACTGTGTTGAAAATCCCTCCTCTAACGGAAAGTAATGAATACATAATTGGCCATAAACAGTAGTGTCAACCACTCGCGCTGTCTGACACTTACCATTCAAAGTGAGTTTATTCTAACACAAGACGAGTCAAATTCATTTAGGTTATTGTTTATCTGACCCACACACATTTCCATCTCAATCAGCCTAAATAAATCTTTTTAACATGAGCGACGCTAAATGCTCGGCTTTGCTGGTGCTTATTATTTTGACAATTATCCCTGATAATTAGGTGCAGGTTCGCTCTGTTAGACTTGCCCTGAATTTAAACAGTAATTACTCTGACTAAAGTGGCTTACTGCAGCTCAATAGGCGTTTGGGTTGGGTTTTAGAATAGACAAATACATTTTTAGAATAAAACAGAAATTATTAGTAGGCTAGCTTCAATATTGCTATTGCTCCAAACCCCTAATCCCCCTGATAATTTTTAAACCCCATTACATAACTCATCTCGCACCATTTGCGCTACAGACTTGAGTGAGACCTCAAATTATGCAGCTTATAGACATTATGCACCAGAGAAACAAGTGTCCATCTTTAGAATTTTGTGTTTAAACTTCTGTTTTTGCGGTAGCTCTCTAAATTTCTATGGCTTTGCTGTCGAAGAGTAATTTGCTGGTGAAGTGGATTTACTTATTGTAGAGTTAATGAAAGTTATCATGAGCATTGATATGTTTGAAGTGGATGTCATAACAAATGTCAGTAGATCGTGAAGGTTTAAAAATGAGAATTTAATTCATAAATCTGTTAGATTTTGCATTGAAGGATGAATTCAAGACAAGAAAACCACACAAAACAGCCCAAACCCGATAGCAGCTCATTAACAACCACTCGGAACGCCATAGCAACCTCATAGCAACCTAGCATTGAGCCGGCAACTTTTGCACTAAAAATCTCCACTGACATTTTCATCAGTGAATTATTAATTCAGTGGCTGTTAACCCCTCCCATACACATTTCCACAGACACATACGAGTCAATCACATTTGTGGATGTGACACTTTTTCATTCTGAATATTGACCATGTTGAATCGTGGGAAATTTCTATGCATTACCACTCTTAGCAGCCACTTGTAAAGCAGCGTTGAGTGTGACCTGCGTATCATATCATATATCATCAGTGATTCATTTCTACGCTGCCCTTCAGTGCTGCCTCATAACCTCGACGGGGACTGCGGAACACATGTTTTAATGACATGTTAAAATGTGGTGGTAAATATGTCACATCTGAAAGAGAGGAGAAAGCGACTCGAAGCTGATTTTCAATTTAAAAGGCAATTTACCGGTAGTTTAGGTGAGAAAGGTCTTCACTCCAATCTAGGTACATGAATTTGCATAATTGCCACATAAAGCTACAATTTGTACCTGCAAATCTTAATTTGATATGTCTCTATAGCTCACCCTTTTGTGTGTGTGTGTGTGTGTGTGTGTGTGTGTGAGAGAGAGAGAGAGCGAGAGAGAGAGAGAGAGAGAGAGAGAGAGAGAGAGAGAGAGAGAGAGAGAGAGAGAATAATCCCATAATACCCTGTTGTTCTTTTTGTTGTTGTTATTACATTGTGTAGTTAGTTTAGCAACATGCTAATGGCAAAATCTATTTTGCATATCCCACACACAGAGATTTTTTTTTTTACATTGTTCATGGACCTTTTTTTTCTTTCTTTCTAAAACATTTTAGTTGAATGTCTGTCTGTTGTTGTTGTTTTAAATGTTACTACTTAATAATTGTTTCAGAATGTTCAAAAGTAATGTCCCTTTTAAGCTTTGCTAAAAAAGAAAAAGAAAGAAAAAGAAACTCTAACATCAGTTCTCTAACATTTGCATGATGTTTTAGCTATGTTAGTACCTTAGTAATGTGTACCATTGTGGTGAACCTTTAGGGAGTAAACAAGGTACCGGTATGTCTGAAAATGCATGTGTTTTGTGTGAGAAATGCTGTTTGTTTACTATGTAAAGGATTTCCAATCTGTCATTTAAAATGTTTTATGTCATTTGGGATGCTGACTTCGTGCTCGCTGGATTGAGCCTTCCTGTCCAACCTGTGTTCTCATTCATTTGCTAGTAAATGTCATCAAAGTATGCATTTCGATTTATTCTTGACTGCCTGTGGGATTTCTAGTTAGATATTTACATAAATAACAACATGCTATCCTCTCACCCTCAGATAGCCCTGATAACTTGTATCAACTCTCTGTTTTATCCTCAGGAGACCAGGATCAACTGCATTCGGATCGCTCGTAAAGGTAATTCATTCTTTATCTGCACTGTTTACACGCTTAAGGGCATGCCTCATTGACAGTGCATATACATCAATGCTAACCAAATGTCCCTGTTGCAGCTCACTCACACTTTGGCAAGAGATGAAAGCATATTTGTTACCTTAATATGGCAGTCTCTCAAAACACAAGTGGTGATAGTTGGGCACAATCCACCCAGTATTATGATTCAAATATCACATAATCATTTATCATTCAAGTTTGGCATAGTGAGCCAATATAATATAAACCTGACAACTAAGATAAAGCTAAAAGGAAGGAGTAAACAGGCCCTGTTCCAAAACCTAGTGATCTACCTACCCAGACATTTTTAAGCATTATAGATGCACTTACAAAATGTAGACATCAACATTATGCTACTTTTATTCTGAAATCCTCTTTGTAGCACACAGTACAGTTATACAAACTTTTATACATGTATTCATGCTTAATTTAACATTAACACATTACATTTAAACAACATATTATTCATTTTAATATAGATTTAGGCCTACATATTTAGTTGCAAGCGGAAGCAAGTGGAAAAACATTTAAACGTCTGTTTTAAAATCACAAACAGCCGACTCTATGCGTTTACTTTTGCATTTAAATCTGTATACAATAAATATTGCAGGTCATAAAGAACTTTGTTTTTCTACCTCCATGAAGAGAAAAGTAACCATCCATTATGTCACCTTGTTTGTCTAAATGGTAAGGTGTAGTTTTCCTCTATTTACCTTGTGCAAAAAGCCATGTGACTGAAACACTGTAGAGTTTAAATTGTATGCATTCAGGATGAAATTACTATATTTTCATGTCAGTCCATGTTTATTTTTATGCGAACAACGAGCTGTCACTTTAATTTAGCACTTGCAGCACATCAAAAATGGACTGCGCGGAAAAGATCTGCAAACACTGCAAACATTATTCATTTGTTTTATCTAAAGCTATTTACAATCAAAGTATGCATTTTATGCACAAGTTCATGCTGTACTGAAGAACGCTGCCTGTGTAGGCAGTAATTGTGGAAGCTCACATTCATTTTAGCGCATCCTATAATAATGCTCCTCATGCGAAGCATCTGAATACATGGCTCAGGCTGTATTGTAGTCAATAGATAATTTTTAAACTATTTTCTAGAAATACTTTTTATTACTGATTGTACCACAGTGCTGTTGAATGCATTTGTTTGATGAGCATTCAAATATGTGAAATATTTATTTATTTTATTTTTTTATATACGACACGACATAGTTCCAAGGTTAGCAAAAAAATAGCATAGTGCAGCTGTATACTGGCAGGGAGACAAGAGTGCATTTTTTTAAATGGATGTCAATGGAGGAAATGCTTCAGTAGTGAGGAAACAACTTATTTAATTAATTCACAGCCTATTTGCTGATCTTTAATCTATTTGACAATACATATTTATTTTGAAGTGAGCAGTATTTGGAGTTCTTTACAACAACAACAACAAAAAGATACGTTTTGTCACTGGTAGGATTCGGTTCAGGCGGCTGACTTCAGGGAGTGTTTGCATTCAAAAGTTACTCCTGAAACTGATTTCAGATAGACTTCTGAGACAACATAATGGTCTAATGATCAACAACCAAAAAGAGAGAGCTTTGGTGATAACAAAGTGAATATTTAATTACCACAATACAGGGCCAAAACCACCATAGACATTGATGGGGATAAGTCCCCCCGAATAATTAGAAATTGCCAAACGGCCAAATTGATATTCTTGATGTTTCTCTGCTGTACTACATTACATTCTGTTTGTTGCTAGGATGACAAAAGAAAAATGTTTGGTCTGCTTCAGCAGTCTAACAGCGCTCCTCACTGTCAGAATGAGTGAGATGGCCAATCGAATCAAAGAAGGCTTGGCTTACTGTTCCAACACAACACTTTAGTTATAGAAGTGAAAGAGTGTGTCTTAAGATGTAAGTAGCTAAACATTTAATATTTAACAAATGTTTTACGATAAAAAACGTTCAGCAAACAACAGTAATATCAAGCGATGCAAACTACTTGACATTTTTTACTTGACAAGAAACATGTTGCATTGTTAGGCAGACGGAAATAAGAGTGAATGTGTGCATATTTAAATATAAATGGCACGGTTCACAAAACCCACGGTTCGGTTCGTATCACGGTTTTAGGGTCACGGTTTTTGGTTCTGTACGGTTCTTGTTGTTTTTTCTTTTAATCATTAACATTCCAGAAATTCACTTCAGAATATGATATATAGCTTAAATATCCAAAATTTAGGATACAGTATTTAAAAAAAATTGTTATATCATGTCGAAGTTGTTTCCTGTTTCATGTTAATCATGTCAATATTGATCAGAACAATGCACTGTGGCTTTAATTCAGCATGAGCAACTTTTTGCCCAAACTTCAAAGGCCTGTTTAAATTATTAAAACTAGAAGCATAATACTTTAATGTTACATTTATCATGTGAACTACTTGTATACAACATGTTATATGCATGTGTGTTTGGGACAGAGGGAAACACGGTCGCATTTACAGCAGATAGATGCTGCCCATCATAAATCAAACGAGACAGACAGGGGTCGGAGGAGAACACCGTAAAATGTGAAAGATTGGACAATATTCGTCTGATTTTGCAATGCACGCTTGCGCGTGCGGTGTGAAGCCGGCGTTATACGACGCTGGCGCATCCTCCAAATCCGGGCAGCCTTCCTTATCTCTCCCATTTCTACACGTGACGTGACCTGCAGCACTCCACTTTTACTGTCTTTTACTGTATGTCCACACAGACCTCTTATTTCGCGCAAAAAGGACACCCACTGTCTGAGGTAACATACGGGCACGAGGCTACATCGCGTGTGTCGAACCGTGCGATGCACACGCTCCAAACCAAGACAAGCGAACCGAACGGTTCGGATGTTTTTTTCATGTACCGTACACCACCTAATATATATATATATATATATATATATATATATATATATATATATATATATATATATATATATATATATATATATATATATATATATTTATATTTCAGATACTTTTTTCTTACCTCAGCTGCACACTCACACACGGAAACATACATGTGCATGGAAAGCTGTTGTCACCGCTTCCCTGCATCTTTATTAATAAAATTGTTTTGCTACTAAAAAGCTACAGTACATTACATTGCTCTGTAGCAAGGTGGTAACATTGCTTTTTTATAAAAAAGCACCTTTGCTATTAGTAAAGACACTGCTGCCAAACACTGTTGAGAGCCTCAGGTAATTCACACACACACACACACACACACACACACACACGTTTGTTTTTGTGAATTGTGGGGACATTCCATAGGCGTAATGGTTTTTATACCGTACAAAACGTATTTTCTATCCCCCTACGCTGCCCCTACCCCTAAACCTACCCATCACAGGAAACTGCACATTTTTACTTTCTCCCCCCAAAAAAACTCATTCTGTATGATTTATAAGCCTTTTGAAAACTTGGGACATAGGTAATGTCCTCATAAGTCACCCTCTCCTTGTAATACCTATGTCATATGTCATTATACACATTTGTGTCCTGATATGTCACACACACACACACACACACACACACACACACACACACACACACACACACACACACACACACACACACACACACACACACACACACACACACACACACAGTTAATCTCTCTCTCTCCCTCAGTTGTTCAAATCTCCATTATAGCTCTAAAATGATGTTTCAACAATGGAAGCTTAGAATGAGATATGCAAGAAATCTGGTCTACACGTTTTATGAACAAAAACCTGACAAACATGAAGATGTTTTGAGGTGTGATTGTCATGATATAATTAGAATGATTGATGATGGACCATTGAAAAAAAAAAAACACACCATTTGATAATGCAGCCATGAAGCAGAGTGGCCATAAACCTCACATAAAATGTATTATAATCAATATATTTATAATTAGCATTTCCCAGCATAATTCTATTAATTTTTTTGTTTTGTTTTGTTTTGTTTTTTTGCAATGCATTCTGTAATTGCCTTCTTTGAAGGATAAATGCTGTGCTGCTTTCAATCTGGCTAATGAGAAATCTTAGAAGACAACCTCATTTTGAAAATGCTGCAAAAATGTTTTCTAGGTAGATGGAACAGAGATGTTTCTGACCTCTTACTGCTCTTCTCTGTGAGGAAATAACAAAAAATAGCTAAATGTACAATAGAATGTCACAATGCTGTGGAGTAAAAATGAGACTCAAGCTGTTGCTCTGCACTTTTAGCAGCTGAGTGAGTGTCTATTTTATGAAAGTAATAATTACTTCATTATATTGTTAATTAGTTTGTGAGTTCATCTTTATAAAGATACTGAAGACTCGAAGTACTGTACATGGCACAAAAAGAATGTTTTGCCATTGTTGAATATACTATACTATTATACTATAGCCCACCAGCAGAATGTCCCTTTAGCCTCTTTGTTTTATATGTCATATTCTGTTATTTGGGTATTATTTAATCAATGATATTGTAATTAATGTCCCTACAGCAGATGGTATAATGATGCACTTCCATCCCTGTGATTTTTCAAATGGCAATTTCTGCTTTTGGAAGCACCACAGGGGCTTAAATTAATCGAGAGAGAGATTTCATGCTGTTCTCTGGAGCTGTTTGGAAATTGACTGCATTTATAAGACGAGAAAATGGAGACACAGAAACCCATAAAATCCGAGGAACACGCACAAAATGTCCGCCAGTTTTAGCTTGTGACATTCTTTCTCAAGTTTTTGACCAGCAGCTGTCATCTCTGGACACTGAAGTGGTCAAATCCTGGGCTCACTGAATTTTTGCCAGATCCATTCTTATGTGCAGTTAGTTTTGTTCTGGGTTGAATAAAAATAACTGTTGTTTTTGCCTAACCTAACCTGGAACGAGACGTCCAACTCCAAGATTTTGGGCAAACTTTCAAAAATGTGTTGATTTTAACACACTAGAGGGTGGATCTTCGTGTTCTAGACTGCTCGCATATCATTTTAGAGCTAAAATGATGTCAGTTTTGGCAAAATCTGTGCTATTTTCAAGGAACCCATATGGCATACTAATATTTGTGAAAGGAGACATTCAGTCATGAAACTGGCTGTAAAAAAGTGGGTTTTGAAAGTTCTAACGGAGATCCAACATGCTTCGTTTTAGGAGCTGGACCTCTCAAAATCTAACCAGAAATGGCAAAATTGCGTCACTGACCTGACTCCCATTTGCCAAAGACCCGGTCTGCTCTCGGTCCATGGGCACCCCGGGTTGAGTTTCTTCCCCTGTGGCTCGTTCATGTGCTGCTTGATGCAGATAAACTGTTTCTTCATCTGCCTCCAAACCATGCGATACCTTTAGCAGATTAACATGCAGTATTGTGCCAGCATTACCTGGCTACTGTTCTAATCTTCTAATGCTCATCTGCTGGTTGAGATAATGTGGTGTGCTGTAGTATTAGGGAATCGACTGGGCAAATCATATCTTAATATTTTTCAGTTTTGAAGATATTCAAATATATATTTTTGTGTATATTTATGTATTTGCTCTAAAATGGCTTAAAATATTTTTATTAAGGTTCTTTATTTATTTTTTTTCTTCTGAGAAATAAATATTTCAGTCATTGTTGCCAGATGGGTATGCACTACTGTTACAGATATACACTAAAGTTTTGGGGTGATTTGTTTTATGTCTCTCATGCTGCTTGATCAAAAATACAGTAAAACATTGTAAAATAGTATTACAATTTTAAATTAATACTTTCTATTTTAAAGCTGCAGTCCGTAACTTTTTGCGCTCTAGTGGTTAATAAACAGAACTGCATGCGTCTTGCAGAAGAACATTGCAGCCGGAGCTACTTCTCTCTGTTTATGTCTATGGTGAGTCACGCAGGTTCCTACCAGACCGGTCTGAAATAGTCCCAATATAAACACTTATTATAAGTGTACCATAATGATTCAGGATAAGACAAAAACACGGTTTGGAAAAACGGATTCATGTTGTACATTCTCATTATATAATTTTTGTAAATCTTGAACATACAAACCCGATTCCAAAAAAGTTGGGACACTGTACAAATTGTGATTAAAAACAATCTGCAATGATGTGGAAGTTTCAAATTTCAATATTTTATTCAGAATACAACATAGATGACATCAAATGTTTAAACTGAGAAAATGTATCATTTTAAGGGGAAAATAAGTTGATTTTAAATTTCATGGCATCAACACATCTCAAAAAAGTTGGGACAAGGCCATGTTTCCCACTGTGTGGCATCCCCTCTTCTTTTTATAACAGTCTGCAAACGTCTGGGGACTGAGGAGACAAGTTGCTCAAGTTTAGGAATAGGAATGTTGTCCCATTCTTGTCTAATACAGGCTTCTAGTTGCTCAACTGTCTCAGGTCAAGCCTGAGACAGTTTACAGAGCTTACAGAGTTTACAGAGCTTACGCTTACAGAGCAAGCCACGCAAACAATAACAATAACGTCCTTCTCAAATCAGAAACCGTGGGTGGACAATTCAATCCAGCTGCGCAGTGAACGCACGCACTGCTGCTTACAACGCCGGTCTCCATTCAGGGAATATGACTGAATACAGATCGTCCTGCTATGCTCTCAGACGAGCAGTTAAAGCCGCAAAACTCCGTTATAAAGACCGAGTGGAGTCTCATTTCCAACTCAACGACTCGCGGCGCATGTGGCAAGGTCTGAGGTCCATCTGCTCCTTTGGATCTAAATCCTCTGCAGAGGCAAGCGTTGATCCGTTGCTCGTGAACGAGTTAAACTCTTTCTATGCTCGCTTTGACTGTAACCGCGTAACGCGACTCCGCCAAGTGGCGCGTTAGAGGAAATTACTCAGAGCAGCAACAATCACGTGATCTCTGTCTCGGAGGATGAAGTTCGGAGAGCACTCAAGCGTGTGGACGTCAGGAAAGCTGCTGGGCCGATGGTATTTCAGGTCGTGTTCTGCGGTCCTGTGCTGATCAGCTCACCGGGTTGTTTACATCTATCTTTAATGAGTCCTCGCTACATCTGTGGTCCCCACCTCCTTCAAAAAATCCACCATCATCCCTGTCCCTAAGAACAGTAAACCCTCTTGCCTAAATGACTATCGTCCAGTGGCTCTCACGTCTATAGTCATGAAGGTCTTTGAGAGACTCATTAAAAACACCATTTGCGCCTTCATTCCTGACACTTTGGACCCTCTTCAGTTTGCCTATCGTCCCAATAGATCGACTGAAGATGCCATCTCTCATGTCCTCCACTCCTCCTCACTCACATCGACAGCAAAAGTGGGAACTACGTAAGACTGCTATTTATTGACTATAGCTCAGCCTTTAACACCATAGTTCCCACCAAGCTAACCTCCAAACTCCTGGATCTCGGCCTGAATCCTTCTCTCTGCCACTGGATTGAGGACTTCCTCACTGGCAGGCCTCAGGTGGTGAGAATAGGCCAGTCCACCTCCACCTCCATCACCCTGAGTGTGGGAGCTCCACAGGGCTGTGTCCTGAGCCCCTGCTCTACTCTCTCTACACGCATGACTGTTTGTCCACACACAGCTCCACCTCTATCATCAAATTTGCTGATGATACTGTTGTCCTGGGCCTCATTTCCAACAACAATGAGACGGCATACTTGGACGAGGTGGAGCATCTAACATCATGGTGCCAGGACAACTGTCTCTCTCTGAATGTTGGCAAGACCAAAGAAATGATTGTGGACTTCAGGAAGCGACAGCAACGGACATACTCCCCCCTCATGATCAGCGGGTCACCAGTAGAGAGAGTGAGCAGCTTCAAGTACCTGGGAGTAAACATCTCCGAGGACCTGACCTGGACTGCTCACATTCAGACACAGGTGAAAAAGCCAGGCAAAGACTGTACCACCTGCGCCAGCTGAGGAAATTCAGGGTTTCACCAGCTATCCTGAAAACTTTCTATTTAGGGGCGATAGAAAGTGTTTTAACTCAGTGCATCACAGCGTGGTATGGGAACAGCACCAGTCATGACCGCAAAGCCCTGCAAAGAGTAGTGCGCTTATCCGAGCGTATCTCAGGGTCAGCTCTCCCGCCTCTGCAGGACGTCTACACCAAACGCTGCAAAGGTAGAGCTACCAAGATCATCAAGGACTCTAATCACCCTGCAAACCTTCATTTCACGCTGCTACCATCTGGTAAGCGCTTCCAGCCTGATGGCCAAAACTGAGAGACTCAGGAGGAGCTTCTTCCCCAGGCCATCAGACTCCTGAACTCAGTCACTTAACATCACGTGACTTCACTTCAGGATAAACATCGATACACTGACATTGCACTGCACTTTCTGTTCTCGTTGTTACTGTGTAACAACCTGTCATAAACCTGTTTGCACATTATACTCTTTATACATTTGTTAACCACATATTTATAAGTCTACAGTTTACTCACTGCAAAGTCTACTTCAATTATTTTATTCCACTTTATCCTTATTTGTTACCTTTTTTTCTCTTGACTTGATTATTTATAATTCTACAGATATAGACATATATATATATATATATATATATATATATATATATATATAGAGTACTTTTTTTTATATCCTATTTCTATTATAATTTCTTCCTTGTGTTTTTAACTGTGAATTTGCACTGTCCATGGAGCGGACCTGTTTACATTTCACTGCCGGTTGTATATTCTGTATATAACTGTGTATGTGACAAATAAAACTCTTGAATCTTGATCTTGAATCTTGAGGTCTTCTTTGTCGCATCTTCCTCTTTATGATGCGCCAAATGTTCCCTTTCAGTCGGTCACGTTCGACGTACGTCGGACATCACCGACGAATTGGGATCACTTCAGGGAGCCCCTCTCAGCTTCGAAATCTAGAGAACAGGCCAATGAGAATTGGCGTGCGAGATTTGCATCTCGCGCTCCACCCCACAGTGTGGGTATAAACGGAAGCGAAATGCAGTGCACCTTTGTCATTCACTTCGGAGCCAAACACGGTGTTGATGAAGAAGACTGTTCCTGCTTCAGCAGAGAGAAAGAGAGAGAACGACAGAAGAAGCTTCTTTGAGTGCTGAGTGAGATGGCACGATCAGCGGCGGCCGCAAGCTCCCTGATACAGTGATAAACTGCTGTTTTCATAGCACTGTTTGGTCTGTTGGTTCGGTGAGGGCGTTCCCAATGGTGAGTGCATACACAGGCTGCACTACTCTCCTGTGTTTTGCCGCGGTCGTTCCTGGGTGCTTCAGCACATTTAAAAGAGCACACTTTCTTCTAAAAGAGCAGCGCGGGTGTGACACTGTGTCTTTTTCAAGACGTCATTCCACCCGTGCGTTTCATTCCACCCGTTGTTTCCTGTCCTTGTTGACGGCCACCAGCCCTCTCGCATAACTATGTTGAGATTGCGTTCGTGGGTGGTCCATGTTCTCTCAGGAGAACGGGATCACGTCGGCGCGCTGTTCGTCTCGCCTTCCCCGTGAGGGTTTGAGTGTTCAGCGTGCCGTGTGCCGTCTAGCTGCCGGCTGACAGCGCGGGTTGTCACGGCAATCCAGCGTGCGTCACTCGGCACTCTAGATGCGCGGTCGAGACTATGAAACCTCAAACGGGGTTGAGTCCCTTCACTTATACCCCGATCTAGTGTCTTTTCTGGTGCACCAGAAAAGGGGCTACTTTGGCTGATAAGCCTGGGTGACTTGAGGATTACAGTGGGGCTTCCCTGCCGAGCACATATCTGTGGGCTCCCCACTCCTCTAGCGCATCGCAGCATGCTGAGACTGTGTTCGTGGGTGGTTCATGTTCTCTCATGAGAGCATGACCACGTCGGCGCGTTGTTCATCTTACCCTTTTCATAAGGGTTTGAGTGTCCGCCGTGCCGTGTGCCGTCTCACGGCCACACTCACTATCTCACATGCCTGCTGGTAGCTTACAAATGGGATTGCTGGTCCAAAAAAATATATAAAATAAGTAATAAAATTATAATGTCTAATTAAATAATTAAAAGAGAGGGACCTAGCATTTCATTTGGGGCTCCAGCAGAGGACAGATGTCAATCGCTGCATCGGAGAGAGGGCTGTTATGTGTTGAAAATGAAGATGAGGCTGAGATTCCCACTATAATAGTGGATGTTTCATGCTGAATCAGATTCATACTTGTTGATTCAGACATTCTTCCCCGGGTGGCTGGGGCATAGCACAACGCATAAATCGCCTTGCCCGCCCAATTGCCTTTATCCCGGATATGCATTGGAAAGCTTTAGCAGTGTGGAACCGCTTGGCACCAGAAAATGAAACGCCAAAAGGGGCCATAGCCTGTATAAAGTTTTCCTCTCTCTCACTACCCTCATCAGGTGGGGTGGCAGTGCCACTGGCAGGCCGCCTCTGCCCAGCACTCTTTGTGCATAAGAGTAGTTCTGAGCTGAGGTTGAGCTGCGCACAGTGACTGTTTTATATTTAAAGTCACAGCACTGGCCCTCGGCCAGGCGATGTCCAGAAACACCATCAGCGACCCCTCAGTCTGCTCGTCGCCATGGGCATCGGTCCTACGATGCCACTCATCTCAGCTGCCAGTCAGTGGGGACGGGTCACCCGGATTTGGTTAAGAGCTGCTCTTCCCCGGAGGAGGGCCGGGTGGAGAATCATTGGTAAATTCAGTTCCGCCACTGGTGTCAAATACAACCAGTCGTACCCAAATTCTAAAGAGCAGTTCCAATACCTCTGGGTGCCAGGAGAGTGCGCTTGGCAGTGTTCGACGCTTCCATGCCTCGTCACCCTCAGGCGCCTCTCCTATCGCCAGCAGGGGGTGCCGGCTGTGTCTGGGACACACACAAGCGGCCTCCCCACACTCGCGCACCCCCTCAGCGGAAGCAGGTAAGTGTTGCACAACACACTCAGACCCCACCTTGGTGCCGTTGGTCCCGCTTGCACGGTTCCTGGTAGCCTGGCTAGTGCTTCCCAGCCCGTCTCGCTGGCTCATCCATACTATCAGACTCGGCTATGCGATTCAGTTCGCCCGGAGTCCCCCCAAGTTCAGGGGCATTCACTTCACCTTCGAAGGAGAATGCCCCTGTGCTCCAGGCGGAGATCGCAGTCCTACTAGCGAAGGACGCGATAGAGCCGGTCCCTCCAGTCGATATGAAGACTGGCTTCTACAGCCCGTACTTCATTGTGCCCAAGAAAAGCGGCAGGTTACGACCGATCTTGGATCTGCGACTTCTGAACCAGTCCCTTCACAGGCTGCCGTTCAGGATGTTAACGCAGAAACGCATCTTCAGGTGCGTCCGTCCCCAAGATTGGTTTGCAGCGATCGACCTGAAAGACGTGTACTTTCATGTCTCGATTCTCCCTCGACACAGACCGTTCCTATGCTTTGCATTCGACGGATGAGCATATCAGTACAAGGTCCTACCCTTCGGGCTGGCCCTGTCGCCCCGTGTCTTCACGAAAGTCGCGGAGGAGGCCATTGCTCCCATGAAGGAGCGTGGTGTTCACATTCTCAACTACCTCGACGACTGGCTGATCCTTGCCCAGTCGCGAGAGCAGTTGTGCGAACACAGGGACATGGTGCTCCGTCACCTTTGCCAGTTGGGGCTTCAGGTCAACTGGGAGAAGAGCAAACTCTGCCCCTCGCAGAGGATCTCTTTTGTCGGGATGGAGATAGACTCGGTCACCCGGACGGCGCGCCTCACAGAGGAGCGCGTCCAGTCAGTGTTGAACTGTGCAAATTTGTTCAAACGCAGGATAGCGGTACCACTGAAACATTTTCAGAGGCTCCTGAGACATATGGCATCCGCAGCCGTAGTAACGCCGCTGGGATTGCTTCATATGCAACCGCTTCAACGCTAGCTCCACGACCGGGTCCCGAGATGGGCGTGGCGCAGCAGAACTCTCCGTGTCCAAGTGACGCCGAGATGCTGCCAAACCTTCAGCCCGTGATCGGACCCTTCATTTTTACGGACAAGAGTGCCTCTAGAACAAGTGTCCAGGCATGCTGTTGTCTCCACGGATGCCTCATCCACCGGCTGGGATGCCACGTACAACGGGCTTGCAGTATCGGGTCTGTGGACGGGGCCCCAACTGCAATGGCATATCAATTGCCTGGAGTTGTTAGCAGTTCGTCTTGCACTCAGCCGCTTCAAAACGCTGCTCAGAGGCAAGCATGTTCTGGTCCGTACGGACAGCACTGCGGCCGTTGCGTACATCAACAAACAGGGTGGTCTACGCCTCCGTCGCATGTTACAACTCGCCCGCCATCTCCTCCTATGGAGTCAGAAGCATCTGAGGTTGCTTCGTGCCATTCATATTCCGGGCCTGCTCAATCGTGCAGCCGACGAGCTCTCACGGCAGCCAGTGCTCCCGGGAGAGTGGACACTCCATCCCCAGGTGGTCCAGCTGATCTGGAGTTGCTTTGGGGCCGCGCAGGTAGATCTGTTTGCCGCCCCAGACTCCACCCACTGCCAAGGGGACCCTCGGCTCGGATGCGCTGGCACACAGCTGGCCCTGGGGTCTACACAAATATGCGTTTCCCCCAGTGAGCCTTCTTGCACAAACTCTGTGCAAGGTCAGGGAGGACGAGGAGCAAGTCCTGTTGGTCGCTCCGTACTGGCCCAACAGGACTTGGTTTTCGGAACTAGTGCTCCTCGCGACAGCACCTCCTTGGCCCATTCCTCTGAGGAAGGACCTCCTGACTCAGAGATGGGGCACCCTCTGGCACCCGCGTCCGGACCTCTGGAAACTCCATGTCTGGTCTCTGGACGGGATGCGGAGGTTCTAGGCAGTCTGCCACAAGCTGTGGTAGACACCATTACTTCCGCTAGAGCGCCCTCTACAAGGCACCTCTATGCGTTGAAGTGGAACCTGTTCGTCGAATGGTGCTCTTCTCGCCGAGAAGACCCCGAAGGTGTTCGGTCAGTTCCATGCTTTCCTTCCTACAAGACGGGTTGGAGCGAAGGCTGTCTCCCTCCACCCTCAAAGTTTATGTGGCCGCCATCGCTGCCAATCATGACTTCGTAGGCGGAAAGTCCTTAGGGAAGCACGATCTGATCGTCAGGTTCCTGAGGGGGGCGAGGAGACTGAATCCGCCTCGCCTCTCCTCCTATACCCTCTTGGGACCTGTCTCTGGTGCTGACCGCACTGCAGAGGCCTCCCTTTGAGCCTTTGCAGTCAGCTGAGTTAAAAATTCTGTCTCTGAAGACAGTACTCCTGACTGCATTGGCCTCCATCAAGAGGGTATGGGACCTGCAGGCATTTTCGGTCGACAAATCATGCCTGGAATTCGGGCCTGGTAACTCAAGTTTCAAGTTTTCAAGTTTCAAGTTTCAAGTTTATTTGTCATTACACATGTACAAGTACAGTATAACGAAATGAAGTTTGGAGCAAGCCTCCGGGCCGCAGCCTTTTCAGGCGCCGCCACACGCTCTCCAGAAATACAAGATTGCAGTTGGCAAGCATTACATAGCAAACATAACAAAACATGACATAACACAGTACACGTGGTCACGTGATGGGATTTTTTGTATGGAGTGGGAGAGGAGATAGATAAAGACAGGCAGACGGATGGACGTGGGGTTGTGTATGGTGCGAGTGAGTCTGAGATTGTGTTGTGTGAGAATGTTAGCCATAACTTCAGATGTTTTCGAGTTCAGTTCTATGGTTTGTCCTTGAAGGGAGATAAGGCAGTGCACAGGGAAAGATAGCAGACCAAGCTGTCAGGCTGACCTCCCAACCGAGAGATAGGGACAAGTGAGGTTCGGTGGGGTAGTTGAATTAGGTCAGGCAAATACAATTTTTAATCCATTTGATGATCTTCGTAATTTGTCCGGATCATAAACAATCAATCAGATCTGGTCCTCAGCATTCGCGTCCGGTCTGTGCAGTTTCCCTAGACATTACGCCCAGCCTCATGGCCAGGCCGGTTACAGTCCGTAAAGTTCACCGATCTGACCCCGATGGAGCCCACTCTTCCTGCATATCCGCAGTCCGGACTGCGTTGTTACGGTTCAGTTCCTCAATTCGTATCACTCTCTGATCTAATTCCTTCAAACGGTCACACACAGCCCCAAGCATTCCTTAATTTCCACAGACAGCGGCTGGGTGAATTTGCTTGCAGCTGTCTTACCAATCTTCCGATAGGTCAGGGCAATCCCAAAGCCAAAGAATAGGAACCCCGCCATCAATAATCCAATCATGTATAAATCTTCTGCATCCTCCACGGACAGAGCCTCCAGGCACAGGACTTGCCAGTTGTTCCATGCGTCCCTCACGTACCCTGCAGCAAAGGTCTCGTCCGGGCAGGTGGGTTCTCCCGGGGCACCCTTCCTTTGTGAGAAAATCCTATCGATTGCGCTGATTGACCAGTTAATCAATTCCATTTCAGTATTTTCAGGAGTCCAGCAAGCAGCGGGTCAGCGAGAAAAAGAAGGACAAAAAAAAACAAAGCGGCAGAGCACAGCGGGAGCAGAGTGAAAACACGTCTGCACTCAATGAAGGACAGAGTCAAGATTACTCTCACGTAATCCTGAGACCCCGGCCTGGATATGTGCCCAAGGTTCCACCACTCCCTTCCAGGACCAGGTGGTGAGCCTGCAAGCGCTGCCTTCGGAGGAGGCAGACCCAGCCCTAGCTTTTCTTTGTCCCTTACGTGGATAGAACGCAAAGCTTCAGGACCTCAGAGCAACTCTTTGTCTGTTATGGAGGACAGCAGAAGGGAAAGGCTGTCTCCAAGCAGAGGATGGCCCACTGGATAGTGGATGCCATCGTCTTGGCGTATGAACCCAAGACGCGCCCTGCCCGCTCGGGTTAAGAGCCCACTCCACCAGGGGTGTAGCTTCTTCCTGGGCGCTGGCTCGTGGCGCCTCGCTGGCAGATATTTGTAGAGCTGCGGGCTGGGCGACACCCAACACGTTCGCTAGGTTCTATAGCCTACGTGTAGAGCCGGTATCTTCCTGTGTGCTCACTTCCCATAGTCAGTAACACCGAAGTGCCTGTTCTAAGTGTCAAGTTTGCTGCGCCACTCCCTTCCCCTTGGAACGGATACGTGCGCTTATATGCTCCAGTCAAGTTCCCCTCGGCAGTTGGACGTGGCGGACCATCCGACGTCAGGCCTAACGCTCGTATGCATTGGTGGAACTTGTGTTAGGCTGGGTTCCATATGTTGTGACCCCCACGGCGGTCCCATATGTGCCTTGGCCCAGAGAAAACGCCTGCACTTCTGGATCATGTTTAGATATGGATTCTTTTTTGACCTATAGAGTTTTAGCCTGCAACGGCGAATGGCACGGTGGATTGTGTTCACCGACAATGTTTTCTGGAAGTATTCCTGAGCCTATGTTGTGATTTCCATTACAGTAGCATTCCTGTATGTGATGCAGTGCCGTCTAAGGGCCCGAAGATCACGGGCATCCAGTATGGTTTTCCGGCCTTGACCCTTACGCACAGAGATTGTTCTAGATTCTCTGAATCTTTGGATGATATTATGCACTGTAGATGATGATAACTTCAAACTCTTTGCATTTTTTTTTCTCTGAGAAACTCCTTTCTGATATTGCTCCACTATTTTTCACCGCAGCATTGGGGGAATTGGTGATCCTCTGCCCATCTTGACTTCCGAGAGACACTGCCACTCTGAGAGGCTCTTTTTATACCCAATCATGTTGCCAATTGACCTAATAAGTTGCAAATTTGTCCTCCAGCTGTTCCTTATATGTACATTTAACTTTTCTGGCCTCTTATTGCTACCTGTCCCAACTTTTTTGGAATGTTTAGCTCTCATGAAATCCAATATTTGGTATGACGTTTCAAAATGTCTCACTTTCAACATCTGATATGTTATCTATATTCTATTGTGAATAAAATATAAGTTTATGAGTTTTGTAAATTATTGCATTCCTTTTTTATTCACAATTTGTACAGTGTCCCAATTTTTTTGGAATCGGGTTTGTAAAAAAAGTTATGGACAGCAGCTTTAATATATTTTAAATATAATTTATACCTATGATGACAAAGCTGAATTTTCAGCATCACTACTCCAGTTTTCAGTGTCACATGATCCTCTAGAAATCATTC
Source organism: Paracanthobrama guichenoti (assembly GCA_018749465.1). NCBI lineage: Eukaryota > Metazoa > Chordata > Actinopteri > Cypriniformes > Gobionidae > Paracanthobrama > Paracanthobrama guichenoti. The sequence goes on along the minus strand of CM031961.1, from coordinate 16,191,902 downwards.
TAATCTGCTGATTTGGAGCTCAAGAAAAAAATCCTTATGAATGTTGAAAACAGCTGCAAAACATATTTGTGGAAGCTGTGATTCTTGTTCGCTTAAAATAATGCATGTATTTATTTGAATTAGAAATCTTTTGTAAAATTATAAATGTTTTTGCTGTCACTTTTGATCAATTTATTGCATTCTTGCTGAATATTAAGTATTCATGTTATACGGTGTATAATGTAAGAAAAATGTAAATGTACAGTAGAAAACGTAGTTAACTAATATCAAAACACTATAAACACATAGTAATAAATATTCATATATATTCACTTATATTTTTGCTATAAAAAAAAAAAAAAAAAGAAAATGCCACGGGAAGACTTGTGTGATGACAAAAAACTTTGATATATTATTACTTAATATTAAGTAATATTGAATAAATAAATGGAATTAAATATTTGACATTTTACCCTAATTAGCAGTGTTATTATCTTAAAATAGTGTTTGAGTAGATTCTTATTTATGTAGATTTACAGTATTACTGATATTCAGCAAATTGATCTGATGTCACTTGTTTTTTTTTGTTTTTTTTTCTTCTCACATCTTAATCATTCATTAACTCTTTGTCTTTCTTTGTGTTTCACTCTTAGTGGCCTGCAAGGATCATAAACGTGCTCTGGAGGTGTCCCAGCATGCCGAAGACATGGGGCTGATTCTGGGTGCCTGTGCTGGGGGTCTGGTTGTTCTCATCCTCCTGCTGGGAGCCATCGTGGTTATTGTTAAGAAAGGGTGAGCATGTGTGCACTCAGATCCAATTAAAATCAAATCCAATTCTAGATTTTCTTCACAGTGTCACATTACACCACACCAACAAAAGGAGCGTCTAGACACTAATAAACCAGTGCATGAAACGCTTTAACACATCTTCAGAGGTTTAACTGATTAAATTACAGCGAGCTTCAAACTCGCAGCTCATGACAAACAGATTCCTCTGTTACACTTTGGGTACAGAACTACATTATCCACTATTATTACATTTGTGATTCAGTGTGATTAGTCAATCGCTGCATTCTGCAGCAGTGTAATAAGTGTTATAATGAACAGTCAACCGGTCATTATTGCACCAAAAAAAAAGAAAACGAAAGCCAGTATTACAGTATCCAGTATCATACAAGTAAAATCACTGTGCTGGGGTTTATTTTGATATGATAACTGACTGAATGTGTGGGAATAGGTTATTCCTGGTCTATAATTGAATGACTCTTGTTGAATGTGAAGTACAGGTAAAAGTTGGTTTACTGTCTGTGAAAAGATAAGTGTTTTCACGTGTACACACATATGCTGCTGTGAATGAGAAGTTTAAAAATGCTGGTACATTAAAATAAATGTTTAATTAAAAGTTAAATATTAATGCTGCATGTGAACAAAGCCACATAATTAAAGCAGTTATATTATTATTATTATTATTTTACCTATTTTGTCATAATTTACGTGGAGGCAAAGTGAGAATAGTGAACTAGTGAACATTTTTTTCATAAAGCATATAGAGGCAAAGAACCACCAGATGCAAAGCAATACATTTTGTCAGCTACCACTTGTTAGATCTAGCATTTTGCCTGCTTTAAATTAGACACAGAGATAAAGTAGTGTAGTAAGGTTATATTTATTTATATTTATTTGAATTATAAGATTAATTTGAATGAATTAGCCTATCGAGAGAGAAAGAGAGAGAGAGAGAGAGAGAGAGAGTTTTTGAGATTTTCAATTTTATTTAATCATAAGAGCAACTTCACATTATATACTTTAAATCACATTTTCAACTTTATAGAAAAAAACCTTTTTTTCCACATAACATTTCTTCCTCCCACAATACTTATTCCAATACCAAAGTAAAAACAACATTCCATCCACAACTGTGCAGATAGCTTCATTACACCCCCATCTTTGCAAAAAACTTTCATAATCATTAATCAGCTTATAAAACTTCAAATCAGTCAGAACCCGACTTCTCACCAAATTTTTAAAAACCATCTCGCTTTTTTGCCCATCTCTTCCTTCTAACTTGGTTTTCCTTGTAATATAGATAGCTCTTTTAGCTTGTCCAATCAAAAAGTTTAGTAATTGACATTTACTTCTTTGGGCCGCTCTATAACATGGACCAAGAATGAAACTCTGAAGTGAGAAGTTTTCACCAAAATTAAAAAAAAACAAACCAAACAAAATCTTCAATCTTAAACATTCTAAAAAGCAGTGAAAAATTGTTTCCCTTATTTTACAGAAAGGGCACCCATCAGAAGCATTAGAAGTAATAGTATTCACAAAAGCATTAACAGCAACTGTGCCATGCAGTATTTTCCACTGAAGATCACCTGTGCACTTTCCTAATGGTGGTTTGTAAAGAATTCTCCATACAGGTTTTTACATCATCTTCCAACCCCAGTTTTTCTCTCCACCCTGTATCCTTTTGTTCTTTAAGAGCTGTTTTATTTAAAACCTTTACACAACATTTATATAACACTACTAAAATTCAGATTTAAAAAAAAAAAAAAAAAAAAATCAAGCCTTTTAAATCAGGAGTAATTAAAATGTTTGCAAACGAATCTGATTTAATAGGAACCACTTTACCATCATAGTATTCTTTTAACAACATTTTTTCTTCTGCCGTCAGCCTTTGCAATAATAAATCCAACGCTTTTCCAACCTGTCGTACAGACTGAATTCCCAAATGAGATGCCACCGCTTGAACACTACTTAGCTCAGGCCCACCAATGTCCATTAAGTCATGTAACCTTAATGTTTTAGATGAACATAAAATTTGTGATAGTCCTGGCCGCATCCAACCTCACTCCATGAACAAGAGATTCCTCAAGCAACCAGTACAGAGATGTTGTTTCTTGTCTCCATTTTTTAAATAGCTGCCAGACATTAAGAAGTCCTTTGTAGAATTGGATCGTTGACGCTGTATTAAACTGTAGTTTACTGAAGTCCGTTAAAAAGAGTCCAGATTTCAAGTTCAGTGCACTCACATGATTAAAAATGATACCAGCTATTTTCCTCCAGACCAAATCCACTGGTCCTGTCAAGTATCTCTTTATAAACAGCAGTTGAAAAGCCGCTCTTCTGCTGGCCAGATGAATAAGTCCTCCGTGGGCAGAAAAAGCCCAACCCATTTACCACACAACAATGCATCACTTTTTGACCAGTTTACTTTGGCCGAAGAAATAAGACCAAAATCATCAATAATTTTCTTTAACAACATTATATAATTTTGATCTTTAACTATAATAATGATGTCATCAGTATAAGCTGACAATTTATTTTTTTCACTTAAGTGTGGTATAGACCAGCCTTCAATGCTATTTCTAATTTTCACAAGCAGAGGTTCAATAGCCAAGGCATACAGCATCCCTGATAATGCACATCCCTGTCTGATCCCTCTTTGAACTTTAAAAGGTGCACACAAACCACCATTTATTTTCAGCACATTCTCAATGTCCTGATACAAGACCCTGATCAAGGCGATAAAACCTGAGCTGAACCCAAACTCCTCCAGCATACGGCAGAGATAGCTGTGCTCAACCCGGTCAAACACCCTTTCCTGATCTATGGAAATAAGATCAGTATTTAAGTTCAATAACTTAGAGACATCCAAAATATCCTGAAGTTAAAAAATGTTATCAAAGATGGCCCTATTAGGCACACAATATGTCTGATCATAATGAATGACCCGACCAACAGCCTCCCTCAGCCTTATTGCCAAAACCTTAGATAAAAATTTTAAATCAGAACATGGAAGTGAAACAAGTCGCCAATTCTTTATCTCTTTCAAATCTCCTTTCTTTAGCAGAAGAGTTATGACTGCCCTTCTGCAGCTCAACGGTAGCAAGCCATCAGCCAGACTCTCATTGAGTACTGCCAGCAAGTCATCCCCTATCACTACCCAAAAAGACTTATAAAAGTCAATGGAGAGACCATCCATTATAGGTGCCCTGCCACATTCCATGCTTTGCAGTGCAATCTGCAATTCTCTTGTGGAAATGGGCTTCTGAAGCTCAGAATTAAAGGGGTACTAGCACTGGGAAGATGAATCTGTGTTTAAACTGGGTAATTTATGTAGTAGAAATGTGAGTTAATTTTTGAATTTGGTGCCTTCTAGACTGAGAAAATCCAGAAAATGTATGTAGAATGCACTTGCTTTGCTTCCCTACGAAGCCACTCCCAAAGCCACTGCTATGTGATCCATGCCCACCGCGGCACCGCCCCTAGCGTTGTTTTATAATAATAAAATCGCTCTCGCTGATCGACAGCGCTCCTATCAGCGTCTCTAATTGCTCAACAATACACTTGCCAAACAAAATATTGACACAAACAAACCGCAAAGATAGAAGATAGAAAAACTCACTCATACGACAGCGTTCTCCTGCACTCACGCACGCACGCTAACTCTGCCCACTCACTCCCAACATCTGCTTAGAGAGAGAGAGAGATGTGCATGTGAATTACTTGTGTCGGTGCAGCGTCTCAATACTAGCAATGAACCTGTGAGTTTAATTACTTCAAAAACAGCAACGTTACAACCTCCTTTCTAAGTAATACAGTGCATCTGGAAAGTATTCACAGCGCTTCACTTTTCCACATTTTGTTATGTTACAGACTTTGCTCAGTACTTTGTTGAAACACCTTTGGCACCAATTACAGCCTCAAGTCTTTTTGAGTATGAGGTCCAGAGCGCTCTGGAGCAGGTTTTCATCAAGGATGTCTCTATACATTGCTGCATTCATCTTTCCCTCGATCCTGACTAGTCTCCCAGATCCTGACTAGTCTCCCAGACTAGTCTCCTGCCGCTGATAAACATCCCCACAGCATGATGCTGCCACCACCATGCTTCACTGTAGGGATGGTATTGGCCAGGTGATGAGCGGTGCCTGGTTTCCTCCAGACATGACGCTTGACATTCAGGCCAAAGAGTGCAGTCTTTGTTTCATCGGGGGGAAAAAACTAACCGTGGAAACAGTGTAAAAGTAGCCAGATTCCGCAGGAAAACTATGGACTTCAGAATCAAGTAATCAGACAGACCTTGGTATAAATTAAATAGAACGTATAAAAACCTTTATTTCACTGAAGAAATGCACCAATTTGTCAGCACTGAGAACTGCTGCCATCTGACGAAGTAACTCAAAAGCTGGTTGTAACGCCACCACTGGGATGAGTGGGGGAGGGGTGTATTGATTCAAATGTCAGTGACATTGACCACTAAACTAATGGCTGGGTAACACAAAAATGACCCAACCATGGAAAAACAAATAACCCGAAAAACAGACTTACCCTGTGTTTGGGTAGAAAAGAGTGTAGACATTGATGCACAGTATGAAAACAAAGTTTGAGCCAATAACAAAGTTCCCGAAAAACAAAGGGACCAACACAATTCCTTCATATCATTAACCAATATTAGACTTAAAAATAACATACAATTGCGCATTCAGATTCAAATAATATATGATAATATATTCAGATTCAAATATGTGCCTCAACTCTACCTACTACAGTATATTACCAGCAAATGATTTCAGAGAGTTAAGTAGTAAAATAAGTAGTAAGTAGTAGTAAAGTCAAGTAGTGAAGCCAGTTGTGAAACAATGTGTATTTGTATTTGTAATAAACTGGCATGAACCTACAGACAAATGTTTATCTCAATATCTTCGAGTAGTAAGCATGTTAACTTGCCTGATCACTTGCCTTCCTGCTAAAACAATAAAGAATGGTGCTAGCAACGTCAGTTTCGATTCCCAAGGAACGCATGCGTTTAAAACATGTATGGCTCGAATGCAATGGAAGTTGCTTTGTATAAAAGTATCTGTAAAATGTAAATGTACTAGAAGCCAGGCTAACCTATATGTTTTTTCTCTCTCTCCTCATGCTCTCCAGAAGGGACATCTATTCGTACCCTTACTACCCGTAAGTTATTCTCTCTTCAGGTTCCATTCTTTTCCCACCAGCCTGTTGTTTACAGTAGCTTTGATTTGTTGGAGATTAGCCAAACTTTTCTACATTTCTATCTTTTAGCATTCTCTCTTGTTCTCTCACTTTCTTTGTCTCTTTCCTGTCACTCTCACCCTTGTTAAATATATACTGCATATATAGTACAGCTATGTTATATAGTAATGTATGTGTAATTAGTCACACATGCGGCTTATTGAGAGATGTGCTATTTTCTAAATTTTTCCCTTCGATTAAATGAATAAAGAAATCCCCTAGGCTTAGAGAAAGGACCCAATCAAATTTAGGAACCAGAATATCAGCGACTTTGGCCTCTTTTGACTTTTGCATAAGAACATGCTACAGGCGATTTATAGCAATGACCTGATGAAGACCCACTTGCATTTCTTAATAAATTAAGTTATAGTTTTTGTTGATGGCATCTATCCCAAATCCTCTGCTCTTCTGAAACTTTTCCATTTGGTTATGTATTTTTTTTTTCTTTTTTTAATGTACAGTCTTTTTTTCTGTAGTCTCACTCTGTAGTCTCACTCTTGTTTTTCATACTCTGCAGCAGGAAGAAGGTGAACATAAACAAAGCGGTCATGACATATCGTCAGGAGAAGACACGTAAACTGGGGTCACTGGACTGCAGTACGACAGAGCACAGTACACTGCAACAGGACGATCGTACCACGCATACCTTCATGGATTCACATAACTGCACTGCCAGGAGTGAGTACACAAACACACCCACATATGTATATATATATATATATATATATATAACCTGGATTTAATAAATATATCCATTTAATCACAACACCTGTTAGTGGTATGTATTAGGCAGCAAGTGAACATTTTCCTCAAAGTTAATGTGTTTAGAAGCAGGAAAAATGGGCAAGCATAAGGATTAAGGACAAATCATGATGGCTAGACAGCTGGGTCAGACCATCTCCAAAACTGCAGCTCTTGTGGTGTTTTCCTGGTCTGCAGTGGTCAGTATCTATCAAAATTGACCCAAGGAAGGAACAGTGGTGAACCGGCGACGGGGTCATGGGCGGCCAAGGCTCATTGATACACGTGGGGAGTGAAGGCTGGCCTTCGAATCAAATCAAACAGATGAGCTACTGTAGCTCAAATTGCTCAAGAAGTTAATGCTGGTTCTGATAGAAGGGTGTCAGAATACACAGTTCATCGCAATTTGTTGCGTTTGGGGCTGCATAGCCACAGACCAGTCAGGGTGCCCATGCTGACCCCTGTCCACTGCCGAAAGTGGCAACAGTGGGCATGTAAGCATCAGAACTGGACCATGGAGCAATGGAAGAAGGTGGCCTGGTCTGATGAATCATGTTTTATTTTACATCACGTGGATGGCTGGGTGCATGGCGTGTGTGTCACTTACCTTGGGATGCACTATGGCAAGAAGGCAAGCCGGTGGAGGCAGTGTGATGCTTTGGGCAATGTTCTGCTGGGAAACCTTGGGTCCTCTTATCCATGTGGATGTTACTTTGACACTTACCACCTACCTAAGCATTGTTGCAGACCATTTTTTCACAGTATTTCCTGGTGGCTGTGGCCTCTTTCAGCAGGATAATGCGCCCTGCCACAAAGCAAAAATGGTTCAGGAAAGGTTTGAGGAGCACAACAAGTTTGAGGTGTTGACTTGGCCTCCAAATTCCCCAGCTCTCAATCCAATCGAGCATCTGTGGGATGTGCTGAACAAACAAGTCCGATCTATGGAGGCTCCACCTAGCAACTTAGAGGACTTAAAGGATCTCCTGCTAACATCTTGGTCCCAGATACCACAGCACACCTTCAGGGGTCTAGTGGAGTCCATGCCTCGATGGGTCAGGGCTGTTTTGGAAGCAAAAGGTGGACCAACACAATGTTAGGAAGGTGGTCATAATGTCATGCCTAATCAGTGTATATACTGTATATGCGGTAAGGCCTATTAATTCATATAATTCAATATTTCACAAATTAATAGGGCTAAGAAATGACCCTCACCATTACCAGACTTACTATTGCCCAGACCAATCAATATCAGATCCTCCAAGACCCAGGCCAGTACCAATGATCCAATACACAGACCCAATCCAATACCTGTCAGTCCAAGAAGCAAAATGTCTTGTATGTTTCAAATAAATATAAATTGCAACTAGGGGTGTATTGAGTGAAATAAAAATCTGATATTATATTAATACAACACATAAAATAGCAAATAATCCAGCAGCAGTAACTGGTTGACACTCCATAGTAGGTGACATTATTGCACCCTAATGCCTGTTGCCACCTGTCATAAAACAGAAAAAATAAGAAGATGATCCAGTGTGTAGTTTGTACTGTTGCATAAAATCATGTTGGACGAAAACGAGATGCTCGAAAAAAGTATGTGGGAGTTTTTTTTTTTTTTTTAAATGACACCTCAGTTTGCTATGTGTACGCTTTTGTACAGTCATGGTTAAAAACTTTCTCTGCTTCTCTACACTGGTTTTGACACTCATCTTGAAGTGAAAACACAAAATAGTTGAAGATTATTATTATTTTGTTTTTCATAATTTCTATAGATATACAATAAATCAATCAATATTCTATAACAATAATATCATTATTGTGTAGTAAAAAGGTGAAATTGTGACAACCCTAATTACAATATCAGTTTCAAATACTAAGATTCTGTTGTATAGTGGCTAAGCAGCGCCCATACACACACACACACACACACACACACACACACACACACACACACACACACACACCAGTTGGATTTTCATGTTTTATGGGGACTTTCCATAGACAGAATGATTTTTTTTATTTTCTACGCGTGATCTACTGACAAAGCAAATAAATTTTTTTTTAAATAAATTGCAGCAGGATCATATCCCTAATGACTAACGCGATCTACCAAGAGCAGCGCAAATTAGCATCTAGTTTAAGACATGCTTTTTCAGGGCATTAAATAATTGTGCAAATACCAGTAAATTGACTAGCGCAAATCTTCGTAAATCACCTTGCGTGATTCATTTAAATACTGTAATCTTGTACATTTTGCGAGGGGAAACTCCTACAAATGCATATGCAATAAGGTCAGCAACAAAAATTACTGTCTGCGCCTTGTCAGTGCAGTGTTAGTTTTTTTTTTTTTTAATGCCAAAAGAGGGTTTGCATTGGCACAAGCTTTTAGTAAATTTGGCCCTATATATTCTATCCTCTAAACCTACCCATCAGAGAAAGATTTCTGCATTTTTACATTTTCAAAAAACAGCTTTTAGTATGATATATAAGCTGTTTTCCTCATGGCGACCAAAAAATGTCCCCACACTTAACACTGTTTATCTCCATTAATCATTATTTGCATATGGATCACTATAATCTATCTCTACATATTAAACATCCTCCCACTCACCAATGAGTCTTGAGCCTGTGTCCTTTTCCGTCCCCTGGAACAGATGAGTTTTGTTGTGTGCCAGTAAAGTGAAAGCGCTGGCTTTCTGTCTATCTCCAGATGTCTGTGCTTATGGTATACTTTGCTTTGTAGTGTTCATTTATTCTATTCTATTCTATTCTATTCTATTCGTTTTTTTTTTTTTTTTTTTTTTTTTTTTCGCCTCCCATCTCTCACTGTAAAGCAAACTAGCTGTCACCTGGAACAGTTTCAAGCCAGTGAGCTGGTAATGAATGTCGCTAATTCTAACACTATATGGGTTAATGGCCATTGTGTAAATGTTGCATGAAAGTAGTGGAAACAATAGAGTGCATTAGTGCTTGTCCACTTTTTCAATGCCGTTTGTTCTGGAAGTAATTTGCCCATTATAATTTTTTTTTTTTTGGTTTTGTTTTTTTCTCAAGGGGATTTAAAAACAAAAAGACTTTGTTAAAAGTCCAAGGATCAAGCCAACCAGCTACAAAGCAATTTGCAACATTACAAACTTTTATTTAAAGCAAAAGAACAAGAGTACAAGACTGTGTGCTTAACGTCCAAGGGAAAGAACTTCCATCCCATGAAGCATTGTGAATGACATAATTTAATTATGAGTACATTGTTTTAAAAAACAATGGTGAAATATAAAACTATTCATTTAAAGAAGCTGATTATATCGCCTCGGTTACGTATGGTAACCCTCGTTCCCTGAAGGAGGGAACGGAGACGTACGTCGAACGTCACAGACGAATTGGGATCACTTCAGGGAGCCCCTATCAGCTTCGAGATCTAGAGAACAGGCCAATGAGAATTGGCGTGCGAGATTTGCATCTCGAGCTCCACCCCGCAGTGCGGGTATAAACGGAATCGAAATGTTTTTCACTGAGGAGCCGAACTATTGACTCGGCCTGCAGTGATGGTACAGCAAATATCTGCCAGCGAGGCGCCACGAGCCAGCGCCCAGGAAGAAGCTACACCCCTGGTGGAGTGGGCTCTTAACCCGAGCAGGCAGGGCACGTCTTGGGTTTCATACGCCAAGACGATGGCATCCACTATCCAGTGGGCCATCCTCTGGTTGGAGACAGCCTTTCCCTTCTGCTGTCCTCCATAACAGACGAAGAGCTGCTCTGAGGTCCTGAAGCTTTGCGTTCTGTCCATGTAAGTCCGCAAGGCGCAGACAGGACAGAGAAAAGCTAGGGCTGGGTCTGCCTCCTCCGAAGGCAGCACTTGCAGGCTCACCACCTGGTCCCGGAAGGGAGTGGTGGGAACCTTGGGCACATATCCAGGCCGGGGTCTCAGGATTACATGAGAGTTACCAGGCACGATTCGTCGACGGAAAATGCCTGCAGGTCCCCTACCCTCTTGATGGAGGCCAATGCAGTCACGAGTACTGTCTTCAGAGACAGAATTTTTAACTCAGCTGACTGCAAAGGCTCAAAGGGAGGCCTCTGCAGTGCGGTCAGCACCAGAGACAGGTCCCAAGAGGGTATAGAGGGAGGGCGAGGCGGATTCAGTCTCCTCGCCCCCCTCAGGAACCTGACGATCAGATCGTGCTTCCCTAAGGACTTTCCGCCTACGAAGTCATGATTGGTGGCGATGGCGGCCACATAAACTTTGAGGGTGGAGGGAGACAGCCTTCGCTCCAACCCATCGTGTAGGAAGGAAAGCACGGAACTGACCGAACACCTTCGGGGGTCTTCTCGGTGAGAAGAGCACCATTCGATGAACAGGTTCCACTTCAACGCGTAGAGGTGCCTTGTAGGGGGGCGCTCTAGCGGAAGTAATGGTGTCTACCACAGCTTGTGGCAGACCGCCTAGAAGGTGCCAGAGGGTACCCCGTCTCTGAGTCAGGAGGTCCTTCCTCAGAGGAATGGGCCAAGGAGGTGCTGTCGCAAGGAGCACTAGTTCTGGAAACCAAGTCATGTTGGGCCAGTACGGAGCGACCAACAGGATTTGCTCCTGATCCTCCCTGACCTTGCACAGTGTTTGTGCAAGAAGGCTCACTGGGGGAAATGCATATTTGCGTAGGCCCCGGGGCCAGCTGTGTGCCAGCGCATCCGAGCCGATGGTCCCCTCGGTCAGGGAATAGAACAGTTGGCAGTGGGTGGAGTCTGGGGCGGCAAACAGATCTACCTGCGCGGCTCCAAAGCGACTCCAGATCAGCTGGACCACCTGGGGATGGAGTCTCCACTCTCCCGGGAGCACTGGCTGTCGTGAGAGCTCATCGGCCGCACGATTGAGCAGGCCCGGAAAATGAATGGCACGAAGCGACCTCAGATGCTTCTGACTCCATAGGACATAAGACATGTGACATGCGACGGGAGCGTAGACAACCCTGTTTGTTGATGTACACAACGGCCACAGTGCTGTCCGTAAGGACCATAACGTGCTTGCCTCTGAGCGGCGTTTTGAAGCGGCTGAGTGCAAGACGAACTGCTAACAACTCCAGGCAATTGATATGCCATTGCAGTTGGGGCCCCGTCCACAGACCCGATACTGCAAGCCCGTTGTACGTGGCACCCCAGCCGGTGGATGAGGCATCTGTGGAGACAACAGCATGCCTGGACACTTGTTCTAGAGGCACTCCTGCCCGTAGAAATGAAGGGTCCGACCACAGGCTGAAGGTTTGGCGGCATCTCGGCGTCACTTGGACACGGAGAGTTCTGCTGCGCCACGCCCATCTCAGGACCCGGTCATGGAGCCAACGTTGAAGCGGTTGCATATGAAGCAATCCCAGCGGTGTTACTGCGGCTGCGGATGTCATATGCCCCAGGACCCTCTGAAAATGTTTCAGTGGTACCGCTATCCTGCGTTTGAACGAATTCACGCAGTTCAACACTGACTGGAAGCGCTCCTCGGTGAGGCGCGCTGTCCGGGCAACCGAATCTATCTCCATCCCGAGAAAAGAGATCCTCTGCAAGGGGCAGAGTTTGCTCTTCTACCAGGTGACCTGAAGCCCCAACTGGCAAAGGTGGCGGAGCACCATGTCCCTGTGTTCGCACAACTGCTCTCGCGACTGGCAAAGATCAGCCAGTCATCGAGGTAGTTGAGAAAGCGAACACCACGCTCCCTCATGGGAGCAATGGCCGCCTCCGCGACTTCCGTGAAGACACGGGGCGACAGGGTCAGCCCGAAGGGTAGGACTTTGTACTGACATGCTCGTCCGTCGAATGCAAAGTGTAGGAACGGTCTGTGTCAAGGGAGAATCGAGACATGAAAGTACACGTCCTTCAGGTCGATCACTGCAAACCAATCTTGGGGACGGACGCACCTGAAGATGCGTTTCTGCGTTAACATCCTGAACGGCAGCCTGTGAAGGGACTGGTTCAGGATGTCATTGGTGAACTGGTCCTTCGCCAGTAGGACCGTGATCTCCGCCTGAAGCACAGGGGCATTCTCCTTCGACATGGAGGTGAAGTGGATGCCCCTGAACTTGGGGGGGACCCCGGGCGAACCGAATCGCATAGCCGAGTCTGATGGTACGGATGAGCCAGCAAGACGAGCTGGGAGCGCTAGCCAGGCTCCCAGGAACCGTGCAAGCGGGACCAATGGCACCACAGACGTGCCCGCAGCGGGGCAACGCAGCGGCATGCAGGGACCGCACGGACGGCATGGTAGCGGCCCAAGGTGGGGTCGGAGTGTGCTGTGCAACACTTACCTGCTTCCGCTGAGGGGGTGCGCGAGTGTGGGGAGGCCGCTTGTGTGCGTCCCAGACACAGCCGGCACCCCCTGCTGGCGATAGGAGAGGCGCCTGAGGGTGACGAGGCATGGAAGCGTCGAACACCGCCAAGCGCACTCTCCTGGCACCCAGAGGTATTGGAACTGCTCTTTAGAATTTGGGTACCACTGGTTGTATTTGACACCAGTAGCGGAACAGAATTTATCAATGATTCTCCACCCGGTACTCCTCTGGAGAAGAGCAGCTCTTAACCAAATCCGGGTGACCCGTCCCCACTGACTGGCAGCTGAGACTGGTGGCATCGTAGGACCGATGCCCCTGGCGACGAGCAGACTGAGGGGTCACCGATGGTGTTTCTGGACATCGCCTGGACGAGGGCCAGCACTGTGACTTTAAATATAAAACAGTCACTGTGCGCAGCTCAACCTCAGCTCAGAACTACCCTTATGCACGAAGAGTGCTGGGCAGAGGCACTCCCACCCCACCTGATGAGGGTAGTGAGAGAGAGGAAAACTTTATACAGGCTATGACCCCTTTGGCGTTCCATTTTCTGGTGCCAAGCGGTTCCACACTGCTAAAGCTTTCCAATGCACATCCGGGAAAAAGGGAACTCGGGGAAGCATGACTGTCAAGTATGAATCTGATTCAGCATGAAACATCCACTATTATAGTGGGAATCTCAGCCTCATCTTCATTTTCAACACATAACAGCCCTCTCTCCGATGCAGCGATTGACATCTGTCCTCTGCTAGAGCCCCAAATGAAACGCTAGGTCCCTCTCTTTTTTTTTAGGACCAGCAATCCCATTTGTAAGCTACCAGCAGGCATGCGAGATAGTGAGCATGGCCGTGAGACGGCACACGGCGCGCCAGACACTCAAACGCTTATGAAAAGGGTAAGATGAACAACGCGCCGACGTGGTCATGCTCTCATGAGAGAACATGAACCACCCACGAACACAGTCTCAGCATGCTGTGATGCGCTAGAGGAGTGGGGGGCCCACGGAGATGTGCTCGGCAGGGAAGCCCCACTGTAATCCTCAGGTCACCCAGGCTTATCAGCCAAAGTAGCCCCTTTTCTGGTGCACCAGAAAAGACACTAGATCGGGGTATAAGCGAAGGGACTCAACCCTGTTTGAGGTTTCATAGTCTCGACTGCGCATCTAGAGTGCCGAGTGACACGCGCTGGGTTGCCGTGACAACCCGCGCTGTCAGCCGGCAGCTAGACGGCACACGGCACGCTAAACACTCAAACCCTCCCGGGGAAGGCGAGACGAACAGCGCGCCGACGTGATCCCGTTCTCCTGAGAGAACATGGACCACCCACGAACGCAATCTCAACATAGTTATGCGAGAGGGCTCGTGGCCGTCAACAAGGACAGGAAACAACCGCATCCAGAAACGCACGGGTGGAATGACGTCTTGAAAAAGACACAGTGTCACACCCGCGCTGCTCTTTTAGAAGAAAGTGTGCTCTTTTAAATGTGCTGAAGCACCCAGGAACGACCGCGGCAAAACACAGGAGAGTAGTGCAGCCTGTGTATGCACTCACCATTGGGAACGCCCTCACCGAACCAACAGACCAAACAGTGCTGTGAAAACAGTTTATCACTGTATCAGGGAGCTCGCGGCCGCCGCTGATCGTGCCATCTCACTCAGCACTCAAAGAAGCTTCTTCTGTCATTCTCTCTCTTTCTCTCTGCTGAAGCAGGAACAGTCTTCTTCATCAACACCGTGTTCGGCTCCGAAGTGAATGACAAAGGTGCACTGCATTTCGCTTCTGTTTATACCTGCACTGCGGGGTGGAGCGCGAGATGCAAATCTTGCACGCCAATTCTCATTGGCCTGTTCTCTAGATCTCCCTGAAGTGATCCCAATTCGTCAGTGACGTCCGACGTACGTCGAACGTGACCAACTGAAAGGGAACTGTAGAAACTATATATATATATATATATATATATATATATATATATATATATATATATATATATATATATATATAGTAATAAGTTTATTACAAAATATGCATTTATATACAAATATGTAAGTATTTTAAGAGTGTAGGAGACTGAGTAGATTATATCATCTGTATTGCCTCATGGGAATGGGTGTTCCCTGCTCTGATTGTTGGAAATTGCAGTACAGCATCATGGATAATGTAGTCTTTCACCACCAACTCTGCTATTAAACATGATTATTTTAAAACTAAGTTGACATAATGCAAACAGATGGCTTCAACAAAAGCACATACCATTGATTAACAGTTCATTGTACTTTGGACGTATTGTACTTTGGCGTGCACTGCATTATGGGTGTTGAAGTTTTCTATCTATTTGGCAAAATGGACCTGACTTTTTCTCTAGTCAGGTAGCCCCACTTTCAAAATAAATAAATAAATAAATAAATAGATAAATAAGTAAAGAATAATAATTGCCTTTCTACTGTATAGGCAGCAAAGTTTTATTGAAAGCCCATTTTTCCAGCAATGAAGTATCTTGCTCATAGAAGAAATTAGTTTTCAGGTTTCTTGAATATTGCCAAGGATTTGGCAGTTCGGATTAGGAAGATTACTCCACCAGCAATGAACAGTTAAAGGGATAGATCACCCAAAAAGAAAAATTCTGTCATTAATTACTCCCCTCATGTTGTTCCCAACCCTTAAGACCTTCGTTCATCTTCTGAACACAAATGAAGATATTTTTGATGAAATCTGAGAGCTCTCTGACCCCTCCATAGACAGCTATTCAATGAACACTTTCAAGATCCAGAAAGTTAGGAAAGATAGTTATTTTGTTTGTTTTTGCGCAAAAAAAAAAAAATATTCTCGTCCATCCATCCATCCATTATATTCTGCTTATCCGGGGTTGGGTCGCGGGGCAACAGTCTACTCAGAGATGCCCAGACTTCCCTTTCCCTAGCCACTTCCTCCAGCTCTTCCGGGGGAACCCCGAGGCGTTCCCAGGCCAGCCGGGAGACATAATCCCTCCAGCGTGTCCTAGGTCTTTCCCGGGGCCTCCTCCCGGTGGGACATGCCCGGAACACCTCCCCGGGAAGGCGTCCCGGGGGCATCCGAAATAGATGCCCGAGCCACCTCAACTGGCTCCTCTCGATGTGGAGGAGCAACGGCTCTACTCTGAGCTCCTCCCGAGTAACTGAGCTTCTCACCCTATCTCTAAGGGAGCGCCCAGCCACCCTGCGGAGGAAGCTTATTTTGGCCGCCTGTATCCGGGATCTTGTCCTTTCGGTCATGACCCACAGCTCATGACCATAGACTATATTCTCGTTGCTTCATAAAATTAAGGTTGAACCACTGTAGTCACATGAACTATTTTAACAATGTTATTACTACCTTTCTGGATCTTGAAAGTGTTAATTGAATAGCTGTCTATGGAGGGGTCAGAGAGCTCTCGGATTTCATCAAAAATATCTTCATTTGTGTTCAGAAGATGAACCAAGGTCTTACAGGTTTGGAATGACATGAGGGTGAGTAATTAATAACATAATTTAAATTTTTGGGTGAATTAACCCTTTAACATGAATGTTCTTGAAAGTGATTTTGTGACTCTGTGGTAGTACCACGGGGTGCCACTCACTTCCCAAGGGAAGGGTACGGATCCCTGTGGCCATTCTATATACAGGCATCAAAGTCTTGAACTTGCTACGAGCCCCAACTGGTGGCCAGTGCAGAGAGATAAACAGAGGTGTGGCGTAGTCTCTTTCATTATCAGAGAAAAAATAATTCTCTGGTCAGTAAACAATAATCTCCATTGCCATACAAGGATTTATCAGGACAATTTTCCCGGGGAGCAGAGGTATTTCACTTGGGCTCGTGCTAGAGTTATAGAGTCTGACACGACTACAGAAGTTCTTTAGTCAAGGGCAGTGAGTGATAAACATTAGTGACAGACAGCATGGCTGCTGTCGCTTTATGATCTGCCGCTGCAGAACTGACGCGCTGTCTCACACGTCCCATTTCCACACAACTTTTAAGATGTTTAAGTTCGTTAAAGATGTTATTTCCTATGAGAATACTCGACAAAACTGACATTTTGGTATAATTGTTTCTGTGTGTTATAGTTTGTTCAAGCGCGAAAGAATACTGGATTCTGGCACGCTGTCTGTGCTCATGATGCTGCCGCATAACCCACGAATCCTAGTTGACAGTGCGTATCATCATATGCACGTGAAAAGTCATCTTGGTGTATAAATCACACCGACAAATACAATTTGTGTTATAGATGCGCATTTCATGAGAACGTGTTGATCTATAAGAGCACATTTGGTGTTAAGAGCAGGAAAGACCACCAAAACTGGCAACTCCGCAGTGATTCATGACATAAGGGCAGAGCAAGTTTATATATCCTTTCTAGTAATTTTTGTTTTTTTCTTCAATATTGCATCTTGTAATATATATATATATATATATATATATATATATATATATATATATTATTTGTAATAGAGCAGACACTTTGAGTTTTTAATTGGTTATGTTAAAGCCCTGCTTGTTTTTATGAAATATATGTATTGACTGCATGATCATTTCACCATATTATTTACTGCCACGCAAGCCGCAAATTAAAGCTTAAGAGCCGCGCCGTCCATCCGTCTGTCTGTCTATCATATACCCCCTTCCCCCCACACAAAAAAGCCCATCCTTCCATAGGTGCCTAGAACCGGGCCTGGTTTTCATTTGGATTTGATCTTTTGATTCTTCAGTTTGTTCCTAAGATAACCACATCGTGACAATAACATATCTGCCCCTGCAGTTTTACTTCAATTCACACTCACACACTGACTGCGGTTCACAGTATCAGGAAGACAACTCCCTTGGCCGTTACGGTTCACGCCTTCAGTGAAACATCTCCCACTACAATTTGCAAGTTACCTGTAGTTTCTTCCCTTTGCTCCACAGTCTGTTTGTGTTTATCTTTCTCTCTCTTCAATCCTCAGATGAGCAGCGCAGCACTGTAAACGAGTCCAGCAGCCTGCTGGGTGGTTCTCCCAGAAGGCACTGCAGGAGAAAAAGTTCTCCATACCACACAGGACAGCTCCACCCGGCTGTGAGAGTGGCAGACCTGCTCCAGCACATCAACCAGATGAAGACAGGAGAGGGGTACGGCTTCAAACAGGAGTACGAGGTGAGGGTCCTTTGAGGTTATATAGGGGATTTGACAAGCAATTCAGCAAACATATGCCTACTGGGTTAGACAGTGACATGTAGTAATGAGAAAATGAGTGAGAAGTTTTATAACTTGAAGCAAAACTGTGCAGATCTATTAGCTTATGTTATTTGAAGAGCCTACATTGCCTCCAAAGTGACATTAAATACATTTATAATGACAACAGAGATTTGTATGTAACACAAATGCTCTCCTGAACTTTTATCTGTCATAAAGTTCTGAAAAAAAAAGTTCTGTTTTTAACAAAAGTATTAAACAGCACAACCATTTTCAACATTGATATTAACAAGATTCTTGAGCACCAAATCAACATAATAGAATGATTTTCTGAATGATCATGTGACAGTTATTTTAAATTGTAATAATATTTGACACTATTACTGTTTTAGAGCAAATAAATGCAACCTGGGTGAAAAAAAACACAACTTTTAAACAATAGTGTATGTTCTCGTTCTTAGCACTCATTCTGAGAAATGTGTTTTATAAAAAACATGGATAACTCCAGAGCGTGACTTGTACACTAATGTCAGAACTTGGCTCCAGTTTGAGCAAAGTACTGCCAAACCTTTCAAAGGTCTTTCATATCATCCTTTCACAGAAAAGACATTTCTCATTCTAAATATTCCACCTATGTATTAATAATACCTCCTATTCTTCTTTGCTCTTACCATGCTTTCTCAGTGGAATACATATATTATTTTTGAATCATTAATCTGAGCTCACGAGGCACATGAATCTCTCCTTCATAATCCATGCTTCTACCTTTTTTTCTTATTATTTTGGACCTAAAAAGGGACAGTGGCTGCAAGAATCTTGGGACACAACTTCTTAGAAGGGTGGAAGAAGCCTCTGAATGGTTGCCGTGGTTGTCTCGTGCTTCTGCTAAAAACTTCTTCATGTTTCTGCTGAAAACATTGTTCTCATTGTACTAGCTGATGGTAAGGTCATAGTTGGCTCTATGATTTGGCTGATGCTCTAATGCAGACTGCGTCCACTGCAGCTAAAGCCGAGCATACATTACAAGACTGAAGCCTATCCCTTTTTGACATTTTAAGTCTGTGTCTAGCCTGCAACAAAATATGCAGCATCATAGCCAACTCGCAGCCCATGCCAATCGCCCACACTAAGCTATATGCGCACCTGTGAGCCACAGCGACTATTTGACTTAAATATATTTTAGACGCTGACAGCTTATCTCAGAATCCATGTTTGGATTCATGTTTTTTTGTTTACAGCTAAGAATCCAGAGCATTGCTATGGTTATCACTGTCAGCTGTCTTGAGTGATTATATCCATCTATAATCATATGGAATAATCTATTCTTTCCCAAATTTGAGTCATTCTTAAACTTTGCAGAGTGTATGAGGCCCATTGCACATTATTTACAATGAATTGATAATTAAGTGTCTGAAAACATTACATTCCATTTGCGATTAATTATATTCTTTTAAAGTATATTATTTCCATAATAAGATTTTTTTTTTAAAAGTATGCTAAAGTATACTTCTTTTTCACAAGGGGTGGCTAGTGCTTTGCAAAGAGTCAGATTTGTATTTTATACCTTTGATTTCTGCAATGTTGCTTCCGAAAGCTGTTAAAACTAAAACAAAAACTACAGAAAACTGTATGTTCTGCATGAAAGGAAATAACTGTTTATATCAGCAAGTGGTCGATATCTGCATTCGTCATTCAAAAAAGGAAACCAGAAGAGCTAGGACTATGGATTTTCAAACCGAAATAAGCAGAACATTCTATATTACCGTATATACCAGAATATAAGACTAAGTTTGTGTCCTAAAAATAGGCTGAAAAATGGGGGGTCGTCTTATATTCGCGATATAGACAAAATCACTGGGGGAAAGGGAGAAAGCAGAGGGAAACAGTAGAGGGCGCCAACACGATAGGCTACGTAATTAGTGACAGTGTTATGAATTAAATAAACAGTAAAGTGCCGCCATGGAATGATCTCTCCACCAAGAGATCATTTTGAGAAAAGAGCTTCAAAAGTTGGTCAAATAAACCAACACGTTCGAAACAGTTATGACACCAACTTTAAACTTATGGTCGTGAATGAGGCAGAATCATCTAATAATTGCAAAGCTTGGAGCCACAGAATGCAATGTTCGGAGGTGGCGAGCACCTTTTTCCCCCAAAAATAAGTCTGGAAAATGGGGGGGTCGTCTTATATTCAGGGTTGTCTTATATTCGGGTATATACGGTACATATTTGATAAAAAAAACAACACAGATCAAATGAAGATGGAAAATAAGAAGATCCTTCTGTGTGTTCCCTCTTGACTTGCCTTCATCACTTCTGTTTTTCTTCATGTGCACCGGTTTGCAAAGCTGAACATCCAATCAGAGACTTCTTTCACCAATGGGCTCCTCCACCAACTGAACATGCCCAGTCAGCCGAAAAGCTGCCGACGGGGTTTCGACTAGTGGTAACGGTGCAGAACACACCACAAAGATTAGGCCGACAAACACTCAGTGATGGCTGAACATTATCTTTGTGTGTCTTGGATTTAGGGAGCTTTCACACATGATCCAAAGGCTTGGCCCGAACCAGAGTTTAATTGCATCATCAAAGCAGCAACACATGGTTTACACCTGTTGCTATAATGGCTATGCAGGAGAATTCTGCCAAATGGATAGTGTTGCTCATCCTTGCTTTTGTATTTTGGTTTTTGAACAGCCACCTTTTTATGCATACGTGGGTAAGGTTTGCGGGTACGCGACCTAAAGTCTCAAACAAACTTGAGTGTGCTCATAAAGTTCTAGTCTGAAAGCAATCTTAGAGGGTTTAGAAATTTAGAAATATACATCAATTCAAAGAGTAATGTGATAGTAGAACTGCATGAAGGATATTTTAAAGACATTCTACATTGTCAAAATCAAAACAATCTCGTGCCTTTTTTCTTTTGGAGATCACTATCTTCAAGAGACTAGAGGGAGAAAGAGAAATGTTTTGAGGTGGAGACAGAAATATTGATTTTGTGATTTTGTTTAGGAAGAATGAAAGAATGGCATACTTTGATGAGAATGTCACCCATTGTAGCAGCTGAGCCTACGGTGATCTTCAATGACAACAGGACAGATGGATAGAGAGAGAGAGAGAGAGAGAGAGAGAGAGAGAGAGAGAGAGAGAGAGAGAGAGAGAGAGAGAGAGAGTTAATTGAAAGCACTCAGAAAAATACAAAACTGTGCCTTAACCAGGCACAAAGTAACCAGCAATTTTTTTTTTTTTTTTTTTTTATTGTCCTCACTGAAAGCAAATACTGAGTGAAGCAACAATCACTGCCAAACAGAAAAGCTTAATATCCGACACAGCTATGGCTCTAGCCCAAATGCTGCCTTTGCAGAGTTGTGCAAAAAGGTGAATCGAGGGTGCATCATATGCTTTTCAAAGTGGGTCTCCCTAAAGGCTACAAGTACACATCACACTAACTAGTACACCAACTGCCATTTGGTAAAGCTCAATGGGACATGGAATTTTGGACCAAGGTGGACTCTAATACTCAGAAAAGGCTAGCATTCCCATTTACAACAATGCACTTTTTGGACAATTGAAACCAACAATTGAAAGGACTATTGTCTAACCTTCTACAAGATATTTTTAGTAGCCTTGAGGTAAAAGAACAGAATTTAAGTGAACTAAACTATTAAGAGTCAGCAGGCCCTGACCAGTATCTCCAACTACATTTAACGGGGACATATTATACAAAATTCACTTTTGCATGGTGTGAACAGTGTGTGTAAAAACAACCAGCCTATGATGGTAAAATTCCACCCTCTCCTTTTTTATAATCCCATAAATTAGAAGAAGTGTCTGAAAATTTGCTGTTCCAGATTTCATTACGGACAAGCCCCACCCATGATTGGTGACGATCTGCCCTATTAGCATAGATCCTGTCCTGTGTGAGCCGCACATAGTCCGCCATGTTTATATCCTCACTATAGCACCTATTGACATAATGTCTGTGCCACATAAACATTGCACATGTTCTGTTTTTGGATGTACAAATGAACATAAGAGTCTCCAGAGCCATTGAGGACACAGTGGATGAATTTCATTTATGAAGGAAATGTGCCGAAGAAACTAGGTAAAGTCTTATATTTGTGCAAATGATCGCTTGACAAACGAGGGAAGTTGATTCTGAAAGATGAGTCGATACCAACTGGTAGTGCTCAAACTTCATATCCAGAACAATTATTGCATGGCTAATGTGGATAAAGATGATTATATAAATTATAACCATATTTAAACAAACCGATACCTACTGATCTCCATGCAGCACATATTCTCTTGCTCTGTAGACATCTTACTACAGTTCCCACATGAGCACCTGTACAACAGTTTATAGATGATCATGATGGGACATGCTAATCGTGCTAAGCTGAATAAAGTTAACTCCACAATAACTACATAAATTCATCAATCAACCATTCAGAAACTAAAGTAACATCTTCAGTTCTTAGGATGAAACGTTAAACCGAGGTCCTGACTCTCTGTGGTCATTAAAAATCCCAGGATGTTCTTCGGAAAAAGAGTAGGGGTGTAATCCCTGGCATCCTGGCCAAATTTGCCCATTGGCCTCTGTCCATCATCCCCATATATTGATTGGCTTCATCACTCTGTCTCCTTTCCACCAATCAGCTGGTGTGTGGTGGGCGTTTTGGCGCAATATGGCTGCCGTCGCGTCTTCCAGGTGGATGCTCCACATTGGTGGTGGTTGAGAAGATTCCCCCCTTCCATGTAAAGCGCTTTGAGTGCCTTGAAAAGCGCTATATAAATGTAACAAATTATTACATCTTCCAGAGTCTTTCTTAATCTGTATCTGACTGAAAACCACTACTGACAATTTCTGACATTTGGCTGCGTGAGATTCTCCAGTTTTATTGTTGCCGGAGTATCCAAAGCATGAGCTGTAAAGGCTTTGCCCTCTTCTGGAACAGGAGAGTGGAGCAGCAGCTCATTGGCATTAAAAGGTGAAACACTCGAAAATGGCATATTTTTACTCACATCCAAATTTGACATGCTATAATAAATAATCTGAAACTTCACAGACACATTCTGCGGACACCAGAGACTTATATTACATCTTGTAAAAAGGGGCATAATAGGTCCCCTTTAAAACAATATACATACAATATACACAAATACATATTATTTATATAACCGACAAATACATAAACTTTAATATAGACCTAAATATGTATTGAGTGTGGATCCAGTCTTCACAGACATTTTCAACCAATCAGTGTACATTGCAAAACTATGGGGTGGGGGTGTCTCAGTGATTACACTCCTGCTACACTCATTTGAATGCTTTGTTCTACATATCTGAAATCAGTCACGTCTGCTTATTTGGAGCCACAGTTTGCTAAAGAGTCCAGTAAATCATTCAGTGATGTTAAATGGCCTTAAACTTTATCATGCAACATCTGGATCTAAAAGCAGCACAGAATATTTATATGACCATCCCAGATCTTTTACTGAGCAAACTCTTGGGCATGAATGTTTTTCTGGCAAATTAGAAAAACCTATGAAACGGTATGTTCTGAAGGATTACTGAATGGTTTCTGAAGGATTGTGTGACACTGAAGACTGGCATAATGGCTGCTGAAAATTCAGCTCTGCCATCATAGGAATAAAATACATTTTAAAATATATTAAATATACTAGTTGCAAGTATTAGTGTTTTTACTATATCAAATAAATGCGGCCTTGGTGAGCAAGGCTTTTTTCAAAAACATAAAAAAAAAAACTTAATTATTCCAAACTTTTGATCTGCAGCACAGTTACAGCACTAGGAATGAAAGCTTGCATACATTCATAAAAATCTATGTAATGACTACTACAGATAAAGCCACAACAAGCCCACGGAGTTAGCTTGTCAATCCATCTTAATTGGATGACGCTATGAGTGGAAATCTGGAACATAAACAGTTCTGACCAATGAGAGGAAAGATTTACTCACATGTGATTGTTTGATAGCCTACGCTGAAATGTTGCCTTGTGAAAGCGATCCAAGAAGAAAATGCAACATTGTAATAATTTAAGTCCCTGTTTCAGAACGAAGTAAGTGATCTCTAGGCAGGGCTTGACATTAACACCCACCAACCCACCGAATGCGAGTGGATTTCAGAAGTGGTGTGTAACGCAGTGCAGTGTTGTCAAAAATATCGATTTTTCAATACATATCAAAACCGGAACGCTTCCAATACAAATTTTCTGCAGAATAGATACATGATACCAGCTGCGCTTTCTTGCTCTCTCATCTCTCCGACAGTGAGTTGACACAACACAAACCCGTTTCCTCTCACTCACTCGTTTCACATGTGCCGGATGAATATTGTTGGCGTTACAAGGCTTGAATTTTGGTGTGGGATTGCATGTATTGGGCATAATTTTACCCATTCCCTCAGATTTTGTGCTCACACCCAAAGTGCGCATATAAAACTATTTTGACTTCATTTTCGCTGCCTTATTGCACTTAAACAGTCAAGCACATGCAAAATAATGTCAAAATGCTGGTCTTGGCAAGTATTCACGTAAACACAGTCACTTATGTTTTAAGTGAACGTTAACAGAGTTGAGAAAGAAAATGCATGTATAACAGTATAATGGATCCAAAGTGACAGCAGCCTAATATACCTGCTACCAAATTATGATATAATGTAAAAAATATCTAAATGGTAGTTTTTTGCCCATGGTATCTTGGGAATTGTGGCCAATGGCTAGTAACTTTGGAAAACCACTAGCCACAGTGGCTGGTGAGCAAAAAAAGTTCATGTCAAGCCCTGTCTATAGGTCTACAAATGTCCTACGACTTTTGAAAACATTGATTTCAGGAAACACACCCCAGCACTCCTCTCCGAGGTGATCAGAGATTCTACAGTCAATGTAGACTAATTCTGCAAATTATCCTTCTCATCTCACTCTCAGATGTGATATAAAAGAACATTACTTCTGTCAGAAAGCACATCAATGCATGTAATTCCTCAAATACAACCTTGCCTCGTACAATTCTTCAGAGACTGAAAGTGTAATCGTGTTTTGCTCTGCTAAAAAATGTTCAAAGAAACATCTACAGCACATTATCCTGACAAAGCAATCACTGTAACTGTCCCTCAACTGTCCCTCTCCGCTCTACATGGCCAGAACAGAGAACCAGGCCACAAATATTATTGAAGATTCCTTTCCTCCATGGTCAACTTCTTGTTCTAACAGCTTCCCTCCGGCAATCCAAACTAGGACCAGCAGACACTGGTTTCTTTCCCAACACTGTTCGTCTACAGAAGCACCTTCGTTACAGTAGTGTCTCCCTGAACTCTGCACATAATATATTCTATAATGTAGTGGGTAGACGTTTTTTTTTTTTTTTTAATGTGTAACCTGTAATATGCACACATTATAACAGAAACAGAAATTAAAGTGAGTGAGGAAATTGCTTATGTTTCACTGCAGCTGGGTCTGGTTATCACACAACCAGACCCAGCTCTT
>CM031961.1:16051248-16147687 GCA_018749465.1 Paracanthobrama guichenoti | reverse complement strand
AGATAGAGGTCTACATCCTACATTTTTGGGTGTATATGTGCCTGATAGAAGGTGCCTGGAAATCATGCTCATGACCTCCCAGGAAAGATCTGAAGGCTCCCATTGAGAGGCCATAGATGGAGGCTCCACAACTCAGAATGGGATGCCAAATGAATGAATGAATGAATGAATGAAACCCTGAGGGGAATTTGTTTTACACTCAAGGGAGAAACATTAACTAACAATAAAAGTAAAACCACACCAAACATCCAACATCATTATAGACATAGAGGATATGGAAAACAAAACAAATGTTTTGGAAATGTTCTCACTGAGAACCCTCTCACTGAGCGGAGATTGTACTGTGCCCATAGAAGGAGGCGGCACGCCAGCTTGTTTAACGGATAAGACCATGTTGTCCGATCGGACCAGGACATGGTGCCCCCTGAGCTCTGACTGGAACTATCTGAAGGCTAGAAGCTACTGGAGAATGAGGAGCAATGATCTGTGCGCGCAAAGTACCTCGATTGGGCTAAGACCAGCCAATCATCGTGGTAATTCAGGATATGACTCCCATCTGTCTTAGGGGGAGATGGCCGCATCCACGCATTTCGCAAAAGTGCGCAGAGCTAGGGACAGTCTGGTAGGACTGTTGGTTGGTAAGCCACCCCCTCAAGCACGAAAGGGTAGCGCTTGGCGCTGTTGGTGGTGTCATCTGATGTCAAGCTCTGCCTTGAGTTAAGGCTGAGCAGACGTTGACACAGGTTTGATGGGCTGCTAAATTGACAGGACCTCTGACAACTTGAAACAGCAGAGCTGGACCATTTTGGCAAGAAGTGGCGCATAGCTTGCGAAAACTTCTGGGCTATGAAGCACTCTAGGAAGCCGTCCACGTGGCTTAGTGTAGCCCTGGCAAGCAACTCTCTTTAATTGCTCATCCGAGGTGCAGGGAACACTTGTGGCATGGCTTTTTGAAACAAACGGCAGCAAAAAATATGCTCTTTTAGAGTTAAATATGTTCTATTAGTCTCATCGTATAGCCGCAGGGGAGAAGCACCATCCCCAGCTACCGAGCTGTCAGCGCTGTTTTCAGCTGGTGAGTTGTCAGCACCGTTAATCTGCTGCTGGGGCTTTTTCCACGGCGAGCATTTTTGCAAAATTCTTTTTCATTTTCTTCTTCTCAGTCAGCGAGAAGATGATCTTCGCACCGAAGGAGAAAAAATCGGACAAAATGGCTGAAAAGACAAGAACCAATCAAGCTTCAGTATTCACAGAAAAAGTTTTCCCCATAAGCGTCAGTAACTAACGCAATGCGAATAAACTGAAAGGAAACTCATTTGCTGAAGCAACCATGCAATTTTAGCTTGGTCGACAAGTCTTTGTTTGTTTGTTGTTGTTTTTGTTTTATTTATTTGTTTATTGTTTTTTTCTTTTCTTTCATGTTTAATTGGGTCTCGTACTAGAGTGTACAATGGTACAATGCTGTACCAGAGTCCCGTTCTTAGTACATGGATTACTCAGTTATATGGATTTTACTCTTG
The DNA here is from genome assembly GCA_018749465.1 of Paracanthobrama guichenoti. Lineage (NCBI taxonomy): Eukaryota > Metazoa > Chordata > Actinopteri > Cypriniformes > Gobionidae > Paracanthobrama > Paracanthobrama guichenoti. Next base: position 16,146,167 of record CM031961.1, on the reverse strand, counting down.
ACGATTTTATATTATCCAGGATTGTTAAGTTCTTGAAGCTCATCCCGGTGTTGCTGTCATAGCAACAGGTCTGTAAACCTGTTTACAGCTGTAAATCTGTTAAAAAAAAAAAAAAAAAAAAAAAAAAAAAAAAAAAAGGCGGCGCCTGCATAATCGGCTGCGGCCCGGAGGCTTGCTCCAAACTTCATTTCGTTATACTGTACTTGTACATGTGTAATGACAAATAAACTTCAACTTCAACTTCAACTTCAAACTCAAACCTGTTCGGGAACAGGCTTATTTCAGGTAAACAGAATTAGATTGCATCTTTTCTAACTGTCTGTCCCAGTCACTGCTAGTACCCCATTGAACCAGGGACAATAATAATTTAAAATAATAATAATAATAATAATAATAAGAAGAAGAATGATAATTAAAACAATAATAATTTGAAAATAAAATTATAATGTTGTGTAGTTTATCGTATATAGACACTGCCAGTTTTACTTATTGCAAGATGTATTCGTGAGGAATAATTACCAAATAATTTTATTGGAGTCTTACACATGACATACAGTTAGTTAGTCTAAGACTAACATTAAGTGCATTAAGTTCAAGCTATTATGGAGACTTGATGCAGCGCAGGAGATTCAGATAGGAGATTCAGCGCAGTAAAAAATGCTGTCTGCAGTGCCATTAGAAAAATATTCTTGACCCTTTAGAAACTTCAATTAATCCTGTCACGTAACAAATCTCCTTCACAGGTAAAAATAAATAAATTGCTAATTACAACAATGAAATAAAATGGTAAAGCCTGTACAAATGCTAGAAACAGTGAAATAATGGAAATAACTTGTAACAAACAGTACACAATTAATTTATCTATTATAACTTTTATGTTGTTTTGGTCGCTTGGCTGTTTCCTTATAAAGGTCCAGAAATTTGTCAGGTGTGTGATGTTCTTTTTTTAATACGATGTCATTACGTTGCTGTCTTGCCGCCAGCCAAGTTGTTTGTGTTTTCTTTGTCCCTGTTCATTTGTTTCCATGGTTTTTGATTTGCCCTCATGTGTTACACCTCTGTCTAGCTAATTATCTTGTTTAGTGTTTATCTGTGTAGCCTATACATTTTATTTTATATATAATAATTTTTATTTTAATAGTTTTAATATATAAGACTTGGACATTGGCTCTTTTCCACTGCTTCTGGATGACTTCTCTCTCATACTCTTTGACATGACGTTGTAATTCCATACACCTCAGCCGGGGAGGATTTGTAGAGGATGGTCTGACATGCTAGGAAATTGCCTGCTGTAGCATAGGAATGTGATCTGAGAGTATGTGGAAATGATAGGGGTCTGTTTACTAAAATGATGAACCAGCAACTTGTATGCACACACCTTTTCCTTTATATCTTTAGACTGGCAAAATAATAAAAGCATGATTATTCAAAGGAACATTTTCAGATTTTTCTCAAACATGCGCTTGGTAGAAAATACATGTGGCATGAATTTGAAGTGTCATTAAACCAGCACATATCAGCTCTCACTGTATCTTTTATAATGGAAACCTTGCACAAATGCACACAAATGCAGTTCAAGTTTTTATATAAAACAAACCGGAATATACTAAGGATTTATAGTGCATGTGTATACAATTGTGCTCAAAAGTTTAAAATAAAAATTTGTAAAATGTGAATAATTTTTGCAAATATTGCAAATAAACTCAGCAAAAAAAAAAAAAAAAAAAAAAAAAAAAGTACTGTAAAAATACTGTATTTTACAGAAATTATATATATATATATATATATATATATATATATATATATATATATATATATATATATATATATATATATATATATATATATAAAATAGATGTGAATAAAATAGTTTATGAGATTTGTAAATTACTGCATTACTTTTTTATTCACAATAAAATAGGTTTGTATATATATATATTATATATATTTTTCACAAAAAAATTTATTTTATTTTCTTCAAAAGTACATATGTAATATAAATAGTGGGATGTAGCAATAGTCTAACAACGTAACTGCTTTTTTGCACCAGCTCTGAACCAAGAAAAGTGGTTCTTAAGTAGTACTTTTGTGGTACTTTGATGTCATACTCTGATCAGTCTGCACAGTGCTGATGCATCTCAAAGAAGCCTGGTGTGTTTGTGTTTCCCGCTGCCTTGCTAGCTTTGCTGAGAAAAATGAGACGTATACAGTTGCATAAGACCTGGCTCTGTGGTGGCTCTCTAGCCCGTGGAAAGGCAAACTGATTCTTAGAAGGCTTGTCAGTCAAACCAACTCCGAACCAGCTCTAGCACTAGCTCTAGCACCCGGTTCATTCTGGTGGAAAAGGTTTATCTCTCTGACTGAGGATGGCCCCATCAGGAACCAGCATGATGGTTTTGTTACATGCTACCTTTCTGTCTCTTTTTCCCTAGGTATAGGTATATTATACATGATGTCCTTCATCTTTTGTTGCCAGGTATGTTCAGAATAGTACACTATCAAACTATTGTTTTTATTATTTGTGTAGTGTGCAGAATGTATCATAAATGGACAGTTAGTAAATGTTCTATATGAAGGGATGACCTACTATGCTTACCAAAACACACAGTATACAGCTGAGCACACTGCATGAGTTACTGTATTCCATGTTGTATTGTGCTCACTTAACTTGCAGTTTCCAATGTGATAAGGGCTGGAAGTGATATCAGCACATATTTTTAAACATGCAACATGATGAGGTTGCATGACAACAATGTCCATTTATTACTGTATAATATCCACTGTTTCACATATATACTATTTAAAAAAAATGCATTTTATGAACTAAATATGTATTTTGATATTGTGTTGTTAATGTGTTCCTGCTTCCTTCTTAGCTACTGTTCAGATGCTCTTGCTTACTGATCCTCGCTTTGCTCTATACCTTTTATATTTTATCTACTAATTTTAACTTCAGCAAATCATTGCAGTGCTCAAACAACAAAGCTTGACATTAATAATAAAATTAGAAACTCTTGATGACTTTTCTGAATTTAGCCAACCAGCCTCCTACTGCCATCAGCTTACATTCCGGAGAAGGGAAAACACAGCTGCCTACATTCAAAAGGATACGAAAATTCCTCTTCTACTTCAAGAATCTACTTGCTGCACAAACTGCCACAGACTTTTACAAAGATTGTAGTTCTTGAAACAAAGTTACTTGTGGGACTACCAAACCAGATGGAACACACAGCAGAGCTTCGTCATGGACGCCCTCAGCATACAGCCGGTGAGTCCCATGAATCAAATGCTCCTCAACAGGCCATAATGAGTGTAGAGAAGGAAGCCGTAACCAAGCAACACAAAAATCAATGGCACAAACAGGGCGAGACCCAAAAGCACTTGGGACATCAGATTGTCACAAGATTCACATATTACCGTAGTAGCATACTCCACACCCAGACACAAGGATTGCAAACACTGGTTTCCTACCACCGCCTATACATCTTGAAAACAGACCTGAAGTATTATTGAATGTGGGTGAGGAATCCCCAAACGTGATGAATGTGATTGAACACAGATTGAATCGGCCGACAGCTAACACTGATGCTAACAAGCACTCATGGTCGAGCAGACAATCGCACTCAGCTCAGAGTGCAGCCAAGCCAACAACTCTGATATTGGGTGACTCTGTGATCAGACACATTAGCAGCATGGACAGCAACTATATGCTGCCTTTCACAAGCAACAGTTTCTGATGTAAACAGGGAACTTAAGAACATTCTGATGAAACATAAGACTGCAAATCTTAAATGTGGGGAAGAACAATATTCAGAGAGAGCAGTCAGAACTCCTTAACTCCTTTTAATTTACTTTTTGAAACACTTAGAAGAAGTTCAGCTGTTCATCAGTGGACCATTTCCAGCAAGGGGAACAAATAGGTTCTCACGGTTGCTTGGGCAAAATACATGGCTTCAAAAAACCTGCAACATAAAAGGAGTGAACTTCATCAACTTCAATCTTTTCTGGAGTCAGAGACAACTGTTTACATTAAACGGCCTCCATCCAAATAAACTTGGTGCAAGAGTGCTAAAGGACAATATTTACTTCTCTCTCCATCATCCTTTAGCAGTGTGTGTCAACCCACTCCACCTGAATGGTACACACACACACACACACACACACACCTGGACAGAGTATGGACGACCACTGGACTTAATTTCAGCACCTGAATGGACATGCGGTTGACACACACCACAAAGACAATGATAACACCACGCAGCCACAACAACCACTGCTCACGGACAAATTCCCAGCTGAGCCCTGCCCACAGAGCTCACCACAGACAGACTGTGATGGATTAGAACTGCTCCAAGATTCAGCACACAAGGATGACTTTCTGGAAAACAGCCAGGGAAGCCAGGACAACATATTATGGCCTCCAGTAACACCAGAGCAACAGCCCCTGTCACCAGATATGTTATTCCTCTCTCCAGCATCCCCACTTCTGAGCTTCTCAGAGAAAATGGAGGAACTGTTGTATGCTGGAACCAAACTATCACACTCTATCGCAAGCCCCCAGATATCAACCAAAAAGAGGCGAGCACTGCATAAGCCTTTGGGCCCAGCTTGCCCTCCCCCTCCTCACTGTGAGAGCTCTTTGGTCACAACGCCAGGGCCCACACCCTCCTCCATCTGCTCTAGGTGTACCAAAAACAGCTGATACCAGCTCTCAGTGAGGAACCCGGTGTGCCTGTATCTTTCTCTATTTCTGTTCTATTAAGTGATAGAAAGCCTTAGGCCTTTAGCAAACCCATCAAATCTGCTGCCAAACTAAGATTACTGTGGATAATACTGTTAAGTTAGCACTTTTAAACATCCATTCACTTAAGAATAATTTCTAGTCAACGACTTAATAACCACAAACAACCTAGATTTTATGCTCCTAAATGAAATGTGGCTAGAAGACAGCTGCAGTGCAACAGTCCTCAACAAAACAGCCCCTCATAACTTTACTTTTATGAGTGTCTGCAGAGTGGCTAGGAGAGGTGGAGGTGTTGCTGCTCTTTTTAAAGATGTCTGTCAATGTAAGTATGTATCATTTGGCGATTACTTGTCTTTCAAATATCTGGGTATTGTGTTAAAAGGTGCTCCATGCATTCTACTTATTATTTACAGGCCTCCAAAATACTCTCCTTTATTGAGGACTTTACAGAGATGTTATCAACAATTTCCATTTCAATTTCACAGTTTTTACTGTTTTACTATTGCTGGGGATTTTAATATTCATATAGATAAAGCAGAAATCAATATTGCAAAAGAAATCAGAACTGTTTTAAATACTTTTGATTTGACTCAACATGTACATGGACCCACACATAATTGCGGATACACTCTAGATTTACTTATCAGCCAGGTTCTAAACATTTCATCAATTGTTATTAAGGATGTAATACTGATCATTTCTGTATCTTCTTTGATATATTGATATCTCCTGCCATTGAAGCTAGCGCTGTCTCAGTCAAAAATATATGCTTAAATGAGAACACTAATGTGCTGTTTATGAAGGCCATATCTCTGACACCAAGCATTTCTGCAGACTCTGTTGATTTTCTCCTTGACTCCTTTAACTCGAAAGTTAAGAGTGTAATTGATGATATTGCTCCTGTGAAAGTCAATAAAAATGGAAGACAAAAGGCACCTTGGAGAAACTCAACAGCAGTGCAGATAATGAAAAGACAATGCAGAAAAGCTGAGTGCATGTGGCGGAAGACAAAACGTGTTGTCCATTATAACATTTATAAAGACAGACTTCATGCTTTCAATGTGGAACTAGGCAAAGCTAGACAGACCTTCTTCTCAAATATTATAAACAGAAACATAACACCCACATTCTTTTTACTACTGTATAGATACTAACACCCCCCCGAGTCACATTCCCAGTGAAATGCTCTCAGACAGCAAATGCAGTGAGTTAGCTTCCTTCTCCAAGAAAATAAATAATAATATCAGAAATGCCATCAGAAGAAGAATCAGAATCAGAAAGAGTTATTGCCAAGTGTATATATATATATATATATATATATATATATATATATATAGGTCACAGTTACATTTAAGGATATATTGCACTAGTTTAGAATATATTGCACTAAACAGTCAAAGTATTGCACTTAAAGGCGGCTGGGGAGGGGGGGTATTCAACTCTTCAAGAGGGAAATGGATGGCCTGTGGGAAGAAACTGTTCCTGTGCCTAGATGTTCTAGTGGCCAGTGATCGGAGTCGCCGTCCTGACGGTAACAGTTCAAACAGGAAGTGTCCAGGGTGAGCGGAGTCTGTGATGATTTTACCTGCCCTCTTCCTCACTCTGGAAGAGTACAGGTCCTGGAGGGCTGGCAGGGGGGCACTAATAATCCTCTCTGCAGTCCGGATTGTACGATGTAGTCTCCTGATGTCAGATTTGGTAGCTGAACCAAACCAGACAGTGATAGATGTGCACAAAACAGACTCAATGACAGCTGAGTAGAACTGGATCAGCAGCTCCTGTGGGAGGTTGAACTTCCTCAGCTGACGAAGGAAGTATAGTCTCTGCTGGGCCTTTTTTACAATGGAGTCAATGTGATTGTCCCACTTCAGGTCCTGAGAGATGGTGGTGCCCAGGAACCTGAATGACTCCACTGCTGCCACTGTGCTGTTCATGATGGTGAGTGGGGGCAGAGCAGGGCTGTTCCTCCTGAAGTCCACTATCATCTCCACCGTTTTGAGCGTGTTGAGCTCAAGGTTGTTATAACTGCACCAGACAGCCAGCCGTTCAACCTCCAGTCTGTAAGCAGACTCATCACTGTTTTGGATGAGGCCATTGATGGTGGTGTCGTCTGCAAATTTCAGGAGCACAGAAGGGTCTTTAGAAGTGCAGTCATTGGTGTACAGGGAGAAGAGCAGTGGGGAGAGAACACACCCTTGGGGGGCGCCGGTGCTGGTAGTGAGAGTCTTGGATGTGAGTTTCCCCAGTCTCACTCGCTGCTGCCGGTCTGTCAGGAAGCTGGTGATCCACTGACAGATTGAGGATGGCATGGAGAGCTGGGTCAGTTTAGCTGTAAGAAGATCAGGCATGATGGTATTGAAGGCCGAACTGAAGTCCACAAATAAGATCCTTGCATAAGTCCCAGGTCTGTCGAGATGTTGCAGGATATAATGCAGTCCCATGTTGACTGCATCATCCACAGACCTGTTTGCTCTGTAGGCAAATTGAAGAGGATCCAGCAAGGGTCCAGTGATGTCCTTCCGGTGGGCCAGAACCAGTCTTTCAAATGACTTCATGACCACAGATGTGAGAGCGACAGGTCTGTAGTCATTAAGTCCAGTGATTTGGGTTTTTTTGGGGACAGGAATGATGGTGGAGCGTTTGAAGCAATGTGGAACTTCACACTGCTCCAATGATCTATTGAAGATCTGCGTGAAGACTGGGGCCAGTTGGTCAGCGCAGGCTTTCAAACAAGCAGATGGGATGCCGTCTGGGCCTGAAGCTTTCCTTATCTTCTGTCTTTTGAAGATTTTGGTTACCTGCTCCACACAGACCTTAAGCTCAGGTTGGATGGCGGGGGGGAGGAGAGGGGGTGCAGGAGGTGTTGGGGGACGTGTGAAGTGCAGATCAGAGCGGGTGTGAGGTGTGAGATTGGGTTTCTTAAACCTGCAGTAAAATGCATTCAGCTCATCAGCCAGATGTTGATTCTCAGCAGGTCGGGGGGATGGTGGCTTGTAATTGGTGATATTCTTCAGGCCTGACCAGACAGCAGCAGGGTTGTTAGAAGAAAACTGGTTTCTCAGCTTTTCAGAGTAGCTTCTTTTAGCAGCTCTGATCTCCTTTGTCAGTCTGTTCCTGGCCTGGTTATACAAGACCCTATCCCCACTTCTGTAAGCATCCTCTTTGGCATGACGAAGCTGTTTGAGTTTCCCAGTAAACCATGGTTTATCATTAGTGAATGATAAGAATGTCTTGGTAGGAATGCATGTATCCTCGCAGAAACTGTTACAGTATCTGTGAGCTCATCCAGATCAGTGGTAGCAGCTTCAAAGACATTCCAATCAGTGCAATCGAAGCAGGCTTGTAGGTCCCGCTCTGCTTCATTAGTCCATCTTTTTACAGTCTTTATTACAGGTTTAGCTGATTTCAGTTTCTGCCTGTAGGACGGTATAAGATGAACCACACAGTGATCAGAAAGCCCCAAAGCTGCCCGTGGGACGGAGTGATATGCCTTCTTTATTGTGGTGTAGCAGTGGTCAAGAATATTACTGTCTCTGGTGGGACATGTAATGTGCTGTCTGTATTTTGGCAGTTCACGGGAGAGATTTGCTTTGTTAAAATCCCCAAGAATGATTAAAAGAGAGTCTGGATACTTTTGTTCAGTTTCAGTTATTTGTTCAGCCAGCTGTTGTAATGCCATGCTGACACACGCGTCTGGAGGAATGTAAACATTCACGAGAATAAACGAGGAAAACTCCCGCGGTGAATAGAAAGGTTTACAGTTTATGAAGTGGGCCTCTAGGTTAGGAGAGCACATCTTCTTCAGCGTTGTTACATCTGAACACCAACTTTCGTTGATGTAGAAACACAAACCTCCACCTCTCGTTTTCCCGGTTAGTTCCGTGATGCAATCTGCTCGGAACAGCTGGAAGCCCGGCAGATGTAGTGCGTTGTCCGGTATGGCTTCACTCAGCCAGGTTTCAGTGAAGCACAGTGCAGCAGAGTTGGAAAAATCCTTTTTAATCCGGGTGAGGAGAAGCAGTTTGTCCGTTTTATTAGGAAGAGAGCGGAGATTAGCAAGATGAATACTGGGAAGAGGAGTGCGGAGGCCAGGCGCGCGGAGTTTAACCAGCGCACCGGCTCGCTTTCCCCGCTTGCGTCTGGCCGCGCGATTTAAAGAAACAGTCGAGACTCCAACGAGGATATCAAACAAAACGTCTGAATAATCAAAAACTGCAGACATATTGTCTGGTGTGTGTTTCCTAATGTCCAGTAGTTCGTCTTTGGTGAAACTGATCGGAAAAGAATGACTAAAAGCAGAACAAACAAACACAAAACAATAGCTGAAGAGCTCAACACCGAAGCAGCCATCCGCGGCGCCATCTTGTGTAACTCACTTTGTGAAAGCACATCCTTGAGTTGCTCTGGGGTCAGAAAGATGAGACCACAACCTCCATTGCTACCAATGCTACCCCAGATAGTCATGCAGTGTGAAAAGAGCAGTGATCCAACCAGTTTGAAAATCGTGCAGTCTGAACTCGGCATTAGCTGTAGTCCTCGAGGGTCTGGTTGAGACCCCATTTGAACCTCTAGAGTCAGTGTCTCACAAACTTTTGACCCTAAAGATGGTTTCTCTTATGGCTATAACTTCTCTAAAAAGAATTGGGGATATGCAGACTCTGTAAATATCGCCATCTTGTTTAGACTTTGCCCCAGGAATGGTGAAAGTGATTTTGCATGCTCATCCTGACTACCTGCCTAAGGTTCCTTTCTCGACTTTACATCCTGTCACTCTTGAAACCTTCTGCCCTCCGCCGTTCAAAACGCTGGATCAGAAGAGACTTCATAGACTGTGTCCAGTTCGTGCTCTCCAGGCCTACGTCCACCGCACTAGCCAGTGGCGTAAGTCAGAGCAATTGTTTGTTTCCCATGGGGGCCATAACAGAGGTTCTACCGCCACCAAACAAACCATGTCACATTGGGTCAGGGATGCTATTGCTCTTGCCTATGAGGCACGCGGTCAAGCTTCGCCAATAGGCTTAAGGGCTCACTCCATCAGGGGGTTTGCCTCCTCTACTTCATTAGCAAGGGGTGCCCCCTTATAAAGTGTTTGTGATGCGGAAAGTTGGTCCTCTCTACGCACACATTCATAATATTTTATAGCTTGGATCCTCATGCCACTCCGGGGCTCTCATGTCCTTGAGTCGACATTGCAAGCTAATGTCTGAGGCCTCTTGCGTCCTTGTTCATACCTACACAACTGTAGGTGGTCCAGACACCATTAAGAACGCCAGTGTGGGTATTTTCGTTCCCATATGCACTTTGTGCAGCATTGAGTGAAGCTTTTGATAGGGAACTCTCGGGTTTACTTGAATGTAACCCTGTTCCCTGATAAAGCGGAACGAGATGCTGCACTGCCGTGCTGATGATGTCCCGGGACTGATCTTCAAACAAAAAAAACCTGAAGGTTACAGTTGGGGCTAATCTATTTATAGCCTCGTGTAGCAGGTGCACTGATGACGTCAACGACCGAGGCTATAATACCACCAGGTCAATTTCATTGACGTGTTTAAACACACTTTTTCACAGCGGGTCGTGACAAGACACTTTCCCATATGCCCTTCGTGCAGCATCTCGTTCCGCTTTATCAGGGAACAGGGTTACAGTCAAGTAACCCCAAGAAATCTAAACATTCTTAAATCAAGATACTTTTACTAAAGTAGTAAAAATGACATCATATATTTTTCTTTTTTTCTGGGGGGAAAATTTCAATGAAGTGAGTTTTTGCTTAAAACAAGCTAAATTATCTGCCAATGGGGTAAGAAAAAACTGGAAACAAGACATAAATACTAAGTAAGAAAAAGCTTTTTTTTGCAGTGTAGCTGGATTTGATTGTTGACATTTTGGCATGATCGGGGATCATCTCAACCACTGCTACTTTATTACCAGAGTTCCTTACTGAACCAGGGCAATAATAATTTTAAATAATAATATAAAAACTAATTTGAAAACAATATTTATATAGATCAGTCAGTGGTGGTGACAGATATTATGGGAGTGGCTTTCATGAGATGCAGACAACTTGATCTTGACCCTTAAGAAACTTTAGTAGATACTAATGTTTTTAGTATATTAATGCTGTCACGTAACAAATCTGGTTCAAAGTTAAAAATGAAATTAATTGCTAATTACAACATTGAAATAAAAATGTAAAGGCTGTACAAACATTAGAAATTGTTAATATAAATGATTGGAAATCATGTAAAAAAAACAGTGCACATTTAATTTATCTAACTTGTATGTCCTTTTGGTTGCTTGGCTGTTTACTTATAAAGATCCAGCAGTTCGTCAAGTTTTTCTTCAGGTGTGTGATGTTTTTTTTTAATTATAGGATGTCACTACATTGTTGTCTTGACGCCAGCCAATCGCTGCATTGCTGATTTTGGTTTTGAGTATCTATGCATTTGCCCTCTTCAAGGAAAACAAGAACGTGCAGTAATCTCAGACAATTTAATCCAGATATTTCAATCCAATCCACAAATTCATTTGAAGAAACAAATTAGCCAGGGTTCAGTTATCACAATTAGAAGATCATCGTCAAATCATCTCAGATGTATTAAGCAAGGTACGAAGAACGGACCCCTGGGCTAAGGCCTGACTATCCAGTGGCCCTAGAGCCCCTGACAGCCACTTCCATTTCGTCTTTCTTTGTAATGGACGAGCCCTAATGCATACTTTTTTATTACCATTGTAATAACTTGTTCCAATTAATTCTCATGTGAACATGTAAATCATGGTCACTGATTAGAGACTGACACTCATTGTACAGCTAATAGCCAGATCAGGCAGGTGCAGACTACTGGCTACATCAGCGGAAAGGGTTTTTTTTTTTTTTTTTAGAAAGCAATTATCACTAATTTGACCATTTCCACAGCCTTTTTTTTTTACACACATCTCTCATTTAATGGAACATTATCTTTATAATGGGAGGTCACAGTCTAGTAAGAAGAGGAGCTGATGTCGGCAAAAAGGAACCAAAAACAGATTTTGCTTAGAAAATGTGAGAAACTGGTTAGTTCATCCTGTTGGTTTAAAATGATCATCAACATCACATTTGTGTCTGTACCTGATATGTACATACACATTATGTTAAAAAGGGATAATGTTTTCAATGTAATTATTTATATTTTGTATTTTATATTCCTAAGAATTAACCATATAATAATAATAATAATAATAATAATAATAATACTAATTAATAACACAAATGGTAAAGAGAAAGCCACATGATGAATCAAAGTTCTACCAGAAAGACTCAGGAGGCCAGATGAAGTATGATGAAGTAAATTTATTAACAGACCAGCAATGACCATTTGTGGTCACACAAAAAGGCGCCGCCGTGTTCGGTCGCCGTTCAGGTTGCTCCGCGAAGACTGCTTTTATTTACTATTTTACTTTCTTTTACTCTCAATTTTTACAAACTTATCAACTGCATTGATCTACTATGACAGCAAAACTCTTTTGGACATTGGTTACCTCTACACTGGACTGTTTCAAGACACTTTCGCCGATACTCTGTGGCCATCTGAGATTCTTCGGAACGCCGAGTTGAACAATGGACAGAGCCGACAGCGAAGAACCAAGAAACACCGTGGGAAACGCACTGGAATTCGAAACAGACTGAGGAAAAGGGCATTCAGTCCTCCTCTCCCGAGCATTCTTCTAGCAAATGTTCAATCCTTGGAGAATAAGATGGACGATCTTAGAGCCAGGATAAGTTTTCAACGGGACATGAGATACTGTAACATCTTTTGTTTGTCCGAAACATGGCTCACGCCCGCGGTCCCAGACACAGCTGTGACGCCATCGGAGAACTTCTCTGTTTTTCGGATGGACAGAACAGCCGAGGCCGGTAAATCCAAAGGCGGTGGAGTATGCTTCATGGTCAACAAGAAATGGTGCGATCCCAGGAACATCACCATTCTCTCGCGGTCCTGCTCGCCTCATCTGGAACATTTAACAATCATTTGCCGCCCATTCTATCTGCCGAGGGAGTTTTCTGCGATTGTCGCGACTATCTGCGATTATCTGGCCTTCATGATGTTGCCAGCGGCATCATAAACAAACACCCCGATGCTGCTTTCATCGTCGCGGGCGATTTTAACAAAGCAAACCTAAAGAAAGTCCTGCCAAACTTTCACCAGCACGTCTCCTGTCCTACACGAGGAGCAAACACACTGGATCATTGCTACTCTCCGTTCAAGAACGCCTATAAAGCGCGGTCACTTCCAGCGTTTGGCAAATCGGATCATGCCGCCATTTTCCTCACTCCCGAATACAAACAAAAGCTCGTTCAGGAACCCCCGGTGACGCGGGAAGTTAAGCGTTGGTCGCCCCACTCAGAGACCGTGCTTCAGGCAGCTCTGGATGATGTGGATTGGGACATGTTCCGAGCGAGTTCAGCCGACGTAAGCGAGTTCACAGAAGTGGTGCTTTGCTTCATCAACACGCTTACAGAGCAAGCCACGCAAACAATAACAATAACGTCCTTCTCAAATCAGAAACCGTGGGTGGACAATTCAATCCGCCCTGCAGTGAACACATGCACTGCTGCTTACAATGCCGGTCTCCTTTCAGGGAATATGAATGAATACAGATTGTCCTGCTATGCTCTGCGGCGTGCAGTTAAAGCCCCAAAACTCCGTTACAAAGACCGAGTGGAGTCTCATTTCCAACTCAACGACTTGCGGTGCATGTGGCAAGGTCTGAGGTCCATCTGCTCGTTTGGATCTAAATCCTCTGCAGAGGGGAGCGCTGATCCGTCACTTGTGAATGAGTTAAACTCTTTCTACGCGCGCTTTGACTGTAACCGCGGCAACGCGACTCCACCAAGTGGTGCGTTAGAGGAAATTACTCAGAGCAGCAACAATCACGTGATCTCTGTCTCAGAGGATGAAGTTCGGAGAGCACTCAAGCGTGTGGACGTCAGGAAAGCTGCCGGGCCGGATGGTATTTCAGGTTGTGTTCTGCGATCCTGTGCTGATCAGCTCGCCGGGTTGTTTACATCTATCTTTAATGAGTCCCTCGCTACATCTGTGGTCCCCACCTCCTTCAAAAAATCCACCATCATCCCTGTCCCTAAGAACAGTAAACCCTCTTGCCTAAATGACTATCGTCCAGTGGCTCTCATGTCTATAGTCATGAAGGTCTTTGAGAGACTCATTAAAAACACCATTTGCGCCTTCATTCCTGACACTTTGGACCCTCTTCAGTTTGCCTATCGTCCCAATAGATCGACTGAAGATGCCATCTCTCATGTCCTCCACTCCTCCCTCACTCACATCGACAGCAAAAGTGGGAACTATGTAAGGCTACTATTTATTGACTATAGCTCAGCCTTTAACACCATAGTTCCCATCAAGCTAACCTCCAAACTCCTGGATCTCGGCGTGAATTCTTCTCTCTGCCACTGGATTGAGGACTTCCTCACTGGTAGGCCTCAGGTGGTGAGAATAGGCCAGTCCACCTCCATCACTCTGAGTGTGGGAGCTCCACAGGGCTGTGTCCTGAGTCCCCTACTCTACTCGCTCTACACGCATGACTGTTTGTCCACACACAGCTCCACCTCTATCATCAAATTTGCTGATGATACTGTTGTCCTGGGCCTCATTTCCAACAACAATGAGACGGCATACTTGGACGAGGTGGAGCATCTAACATCATGGTGCCAGGACAACTATCTCTCTCTGAATGTTGGCAAGACCAAAGAAATGATTGTGGACTTCAGGAAGAGACAGCAACGGACATACTCCCCCCTCATGAACAGCGGGTCACCAGTAGAGAGAGTGAGCAGCTTCAAGTACCTGGGAGTAAACATCTCCGAGGACCTGACCTGGACTGCTCACATTCAGACACAGGTGAAAAAGCCAGGCAAAGACTGTACCACCTGCGCCAGCTGAGGAAATTCAGGGTTTCACCAGCTATCCTGAAAACTTTCTATTTAGGGGCGATAGAAAGTGTATTAACTCAGTGCATCACAGCGTGGTATGGGAACAGCACCAGTCATGACCGCAAGGCCCTGCAAAGAGTTGTGCGCTTATCCGAGCGTATCTCAGGGTCAGCTCTCCCGTCTCTGCAGGACGTCTACACCAAACGCTGCAAAGGTAGAGCTACTAAGATCATCAAGGACTCTAATCACCCTGCAAACCCTCATTTCACGCTGCTGCCATCTGGTAAGCACTTCTGAAGCCTGATGGCCAAAACTGAGAGACTCAGGAGGAGCTTCTTCCCCCAGGCCATCAGACTCCTGAACTCAGTCACTTAACACCACGTGACTTCACTTCAGGATAAACATCGATACACTGACATTGCACTGCACTTTCTGTTCTCGTTGTTACTGTGTAACAACCTGTTATAAACCTGTTTGCACATTATACTCTTTATACATTTGTTAACCACATATTTATAAGTCTACAGTTTACTCACTGCACAGTCTACTTCAATTATTTTATTCCACATCTTATTCTTATTTTTTACTTTTTTTTTCTTCTACTTGACTTGATTATTTATAATTCTACAGATTATTCTATTTCTATTATAATTTCCTCCTTGTGTTTTTAACTGTGAATTTGCACTGTCCATGGAGCGGACCTGTTTACATTTCACTGCCGGTTGTATATTCTGTATATAACTGTGTATGTGAGAAATAAAACTCTTGAATCTTGAAGTATTATATTTAGAGGTTCTTTGGCGTAGGTCCATACGTCTCAAGGGTAAAGGACTCTGCATTTCCTGCCTGAAAATGAAGGCAGGGGTGCAGCCAACCCCCTGGGAGGTGTAGACAGGAACCATCCTGGTAGTGGTGGGGAGGATGGAGGTAAATGTAGGTGTCAGCATCTGCAAACTCAGACATGTGTAAGTACCGATCTTTTATACTTCGAGTATTAGGCCATGATTGGTTAGGTCTGAATGTGATAAGTGACATAACATTGAATCTTCCTGGCAGAACTCTCCGCTAGAGCTTCCATTTCTACCAGAAAGACTCGGAAAGGGCCAGATGATGTATGATGAAGTAACAAATTTATTAACAGACAAGCAAGTATTATAATTAGAGTTTCTTTGGTGTAGGCCCCATTCGTAGTTCACGTCTCAAAGGTAACGGACTCTGCATTTCCTGCCTGAAGATGAAGGCAGGGGCGCAGCCGACCCTCGAGAATTAGTGGAGGACAGTAGTTCCTCCGGGATGGGGCTCACCCCCAAAAGAACTGTATACCCACCCGTCATGTATACTGCGATTCCTAAAACATAGAAAAGGAAAGATATTAATTAAACAAGCATTGAGCATAAAGGCCACGTTAGGCCACATAAACGGAAGTCATGTTAGGCCACACGAATGAAGGACATGATAGGCCACACGGATGAAGGCCATGATCAGCCACATAGAGACAAAAACCTTGAACGGCCACAGACAAAGGCCTTGATAGGCCACATAGAGATGAAAGCCATGTTAGGCCACATAGAGACAACAGCAACGTTAAGCCACGTGGAGACGAAGCCATGATAGGCCACATAGAGACAAAGCCTTAAACGCCCACAGACAAAGGCCACGATAGGCCACATAGAGATGAAAGCCATGTTAGGCCACATAGAGACAACGGCCATGTTAGGCCACATGGAGACGAAGACATTATAGGCCACTTAGAGACGAAAGCCATGTTAGGCCACATAGGCACAACGGCCACGTTAGGCCACGTGGAGATGAAGCCACGTTAGGCTACATTGAGACAAAGGCCACTATAGGCCACTGACGAAGAATAAGAGCTATAGAGACTGATGAACGGGATGAGTAATAATGTTTGAACATGTTGCAATGACACCACCACCAGTATTTGAATGAGGATTACTTATGACATGGACATTGAACATGCAATAGATATGAATGTTGACATAGGTGTTAAATCAATAAACAGGAAGAACTGTTAAGCTATTGCCTAAAGAATGTGAAGGAAGCTGCGAAGGTGCCATGATAGGCAGGGGTATGAGAAAGTCACGTGGCTGTAAAGATTGGCTGTGTATACCGCCTCAATAGGCCGGGGTACAAAGAGGCGTGTAGGCTGAGAATGAGGCTCCGATAAGCCAGTGAGCTGGGAAGGCCGCATATGTCGAATAAAGACCACGATAGCCCATAGTGAGGAGAAGACAGCGTGGGTACATGAGTTGGCCTCAATAGACTGAATGGAAAAGTGAGACGTATAGATTTATAAAATAATAGATATAGGAACTGCCTCCATGACCAGAAGGTTGTGTAGATAGTATACTTATCACAATAAATTTAAGTATTAGGAGTTAAATGATTGTAGGATTGAAAATAATCAAAGATATTTGATATTTGAAATTGAACAAAGACATTTGGTGTACTGTTTTCAACCCTCATCTCTCTTAGCAGAAGGGCCATGTATGTCACTCCTTTAGTACAGTGGGGGAAGTTTGGTCTAATTGGTCAGTTTGAATGTCTCACATTAGGGTTTCAGTCACATGGTCAAGAAAAGAGATAAAAAGAAGATTGTAACTGTTGCTCTGTCTCTTTGATTTTCTGGCTCTCTCTCTTCTTTGCTCTCTTCTTCTCTCTCTCTCTCTCCCTCAGGTAACATTCTATACATGCTGTGTACGATTAATGGTATAAGTTTTTATCATCTCATATCATCTATTTTGTAACCATTTTAAGTGTAACCATAACCAGATTTTGTCATTAAATTATTTCAATTACAAATGATGTGCTAACTAGTTTTGATTTGGTATTGACTTTGAAGTGCTACCTATTGCAATACAATATAGTCACATTATAACAACGCTCTCCCACACATTTTGCTATTGTAACTGCGCTTATTTCCATTGTTGGTATAAGTAGCAGTGGGTGGTTATAGACGAGAAATGTACAGTTTTCTATAATCTTGCTGATAATGTTTCTTTAGTCGTTCAGCAACCTTGAAGCCTGAACCACTGTAGGCGAACCACCCGCCCACTGGACCAAGAGCGGCATCCAACGATGCGGGTGAAGGGTTCTCTGCGTGTTACAGTCTTTCCTTTTACGCAACACAGGAAGATTAAATTAAATACATTTCCTTATATGTATTACCTCTTTATTTCATCTGACTCCATTAATGAAAAGGTTTCTAAGACATTTAGTAATTTAGAGATTTGGATTAAACGTTTTGGTATTCTATTTAACTCTTTATTCTTATTGAAATTATTAATTCAGTTCTCAGAGTCACACAGGGTCCACGCACCAACTGGTATGTGGGCCCACGATCACAAACTCGCCAGTCTGAGCATTAATCAAAGGGTTATGGCTAAAGCAATTTAACAATGTTTCCCATGCTCACTATTGTTAAAAAGTACCCATGTAGCCTCCTACAGTCATCTATATAACATCTTAGTTAAAGTTGAAACAATAACCAGAGGTTATAACCAGTATCTTATCTGGTCCCCTATAGTAAATGTGACTGCATAACAACTTAATTAAAGTCGAGCAATTTAGTCGGAAATCTAGAATCTCATCAGATGAGCTCTAAGCTCGAGATCTAGTATGTACTAAAATCTTGGACGCAGATTTACGGTAACAAGGATGCAGCATGATGTACTAAAGTCAATAATTTCAGAGTAAGTCAAAATGAATTCAAACATAACAATTTATTAACCAGGTAATGAAAATCATAATTCAAAGTCCAATTCAAAGAATAAAAACATCAATCAATTATATACAAAATCCACAATTCAGAGATCAAAGAGTTAGAAATATTTACCTATATATAGGTATTTTATTTAATAGTAAAAACTACACGCAGCAATCGTGTGGGAAATCTGTCTACAGAATTCCTTGAGCTCTGTGTCCTCTTTCCTTAAATACCCAGATAATTCAATAAGCTCACCAAATGGTGGTTACTGTAATTATAATTAGATTTTGGCCCCTTATTCAGGGGGTCACAAATGGGCAATCAGAATTTGTGTTTGAATGAATTTTCAACATCTGTGAAGGAGGGCACTTATTTACATACAGGAGGCATCCTGAATTATAGATCTGTGGGAGGTCACCTTCTTAATGTCATATGATATTTTCTCAATTTATAGAACTTTGTATTATGGTTGGGAGAATGAGACCATTTTACCAGACGCACTGAGACATTTCAAATGATACTAAAAACATATAGTTTCTCATTGTACACACTACAAGCATTCCTGTAGCTCAAACAATAGGAGTGTGGCGCTAGCAACGCCAAGGTCATGGGTTTGATTCCCAGGGAAAGCAAGAACTGACAAAATGTAAAAATGTGTACCTTGAATGCAATGTAAGTCACTTTGGATAAAAACGTCTGCCAAATGCATAAATGTTAATGTTATATAGGTTTTGTATGGGTTTTCATGGAGGGGGAGACAAGTACAGAGGGTGATGGGCAGAGTGTGAGGGTGAGGTGTAAGTGTATCGTTATGGTGTCGCAAGAGATTGTTCAAATGTTAATCCTTAGGACAGTTCTTTGTTTCTCAGGCCAGACGTCCTGGCATCTGCCTTACATGATAAACTGTAAACTTACCTGATGCTTGTTAAGACACATAGGTAATCTTAGTATTAACTTTGGAATTACGGGAGAGTTTACTGAACATGTCTGATGGTTTGAGCATCCTATAGGATTCAAATGCTGAAGAAGACTATCTTGACCATCATAAAATCCCATGTTCAGCTGCTGTTGTAGCAGCACATAATCCTGAATGAATGTCTGGTATTGGTCTGCAGTTCTATAGAACTGTCACTAGGTGAGTTTTAAACCACCTTCTTGATATGGGGGATCCACTGCAGAATGATTAGGGGTGCAGGGATGTGCTTTGAGATATTTTCTTTTACAGAGACGAAGGACACACAGACAAAGCCACGGCAGGCCACATGGAGACAATGCTACATAGAGATAAAGGCTATGATAGGACACCTGAACAGAGACCACGTTAGGCCACAGACAAATTCATGAAAGGCTATAGAGACTAACGAAAGCAGGATTGATGAGTAGTGATGAATTAGAAAACATAACACCACCACCAGTATTTGCATGAAAATTACTACTTGAAAGTTGCTTAGCGTTTGATCTAGCTTGAACTAGAATGTGCTGAGGATGACCATGTACACAGCACCTTGATAGAGGATGCAGACTCCACACATTGAGCTGCGTTCGTAGCAGCACCAGTCCAAAAGAATGTCCTATGCATAGATGAGTTGGAGAACCGCAGATCTTTGCATCTGCAGTTGGAGGATTCAAAACCATTGGGTGTGACTCCCGCTCAACGCTTGATAGAACACCACCTAACTATAAGAACCTGTCGAGAGAACCCCCAAAAGAAAATAAACCAGAACAGCATGACAAATACATAACAGACGCATGCGATTGAGAAACCTCGGACAATGCCCTTGGAGAAGGATAAGAATGTTTTAGAAGACGATTTACTAGCTAATAAACCATAACTAGCTATAGAACCATGCAAAGCTACCAAACCTATGAAAAAAGATAATCAATGCGAGAGTCATCGTTTAATAACCTAAGCTTGTTAATACTGTGCGATTTTGGCTACGTTTGGCAGTTTGGCAGAGACAAATATCGCAATCCTAAATTCCTTTGACCTTATAGGCTAAAATCTGTTGTCCTTGATAGTTAGTTTGACATGTTCACCAACAGCCACAATGAAAATTTAACCTGAATAAATGAACTAAATGTGAATGGGTTGATGTAAAATTCCGGACAAGTTCTCTTGTGCGTCGAGTTCCCACAGTGTGACATCAGGATCATGTTTGCACAGTCTGAAAAGCAACCAATCATGATGATTATAAGCCGCACCGTGTGTGTCAGCTTTAGTGAAGAGAAAAGAGAGAGAGAGCCCTTGTCATTTACGGTGTGGCCAGGAATCAATAAACGTGCAGACTGTGTCAAATAGTCAACGCTATATTTACTGCATATTGTGTTAGTCTCGAAAGACTGTCAAATGTTGGCATTTACGACACATTTTGCAGTGTTGAGCATAGCCAGTAACAGACATGTCTGTTGAGCGCTTGAATGCAATGACCAATTGGAGGAGTTTACATAACACAGAATACACATAATCAAGATCAATTGGTTCAGAGCTTGTTCACTAGCTAATTCTGCCTGCAACTGAATACATTTGACCAACGAAGAGTAGAATATGCAATAGATTCATGGTGCAGTGTAATCAGATTAGACTATAACAGTTCGCTAGAGTGTAGGAGTTTAGCTGAACTGAAGCATTTGACAGTTTCATGCATTTATAGAGGGAGCGCACTCTGCTCACTTACTGTTTCATAAAAGATTTGAATCATTATGTTCCCATGCTGCGATTTCAGTTGCTATACTGGATGCAATCTTTATGTAAAACGGTCGATTTGGTACAGAATTAAATTAGTGCTGCTGTCGAATAACAAGTTGAACCTTGTTGTGTATTCAACCCTTTGATATACCCAAATATGGTGCTGTGAGAACAAGCGACAATACACATTTCCATTTTATTCATAACCATAGCCATGCGTCCTAGCACGGAAAGTCCAAGCGAGACATAACAAGACATGAAATAGACAGAGGCATTCAGATATCACAGTAGCTGAATAAAACAATAACTCAAAGACAAAAGCACACAACTTCCTTTTTAGCCGTATCAAAACAGTAATCATCTGTATGGGTAAATTTTACCCGCTGGCAGTTTTAGGTATACAACGACCCCTGATGGTTCTAGTGTTAACTGTCACATCTTAGGCACTTTAAACCTGCAAACATTTCCACTATTTTTATTTTATTTAAACTTAAATACTGGAGTAATTCACAGTGACTGGTGGGTAAATTTCCTGTAAAGTGATGTATTGATGTTTGCTTACTCTCTATGCCAGGGGTGTCCAATCCTGCTCCTGGAGGGCCATTGTCCAGCAGAGTTTAGCTCCAACCCCAATTAAACACACCTGTACCAACTAATCATGGTCTTATTAGGCATACTAGAAAATTCCAGATAGGTGTGTTGAGGCAAGTTGGAGCTAAACTCTGCAGGACAGTGGCCCTCCAGGACTGAATTCACTGCAAAAAAAAAAAAACTTAGTACTTACTTACTTAGCACTTACCTAGTAATTTTGTCTTGTTTCTAGTCTAAATATCTAAAAATTCTTAAATCAAGATGATTTTACTAGATGATTAAAATTACATAAGATTTTTTTTCTTGTTTTCTTGAAAATAAAATCAAAAGGAAGTGAGTTTTTTGCTTAAAACAAGCAAAATGATCTGCCAATGGGGTGAGAAAAATAATCTTGTTTCTGATTTAAATCTTGTTTATTGTTTCTATACCAAACAGAAATAAGAATATTTTTCTCACCCCATTGGCAGATATTTTTGCTTGTTTTAATTATTATTTATTTTCCCCAGAAAACAAGAAAAAATATCTCATGACACTTTACTTATCTAGTAAATGCATCTTGATTTAAGAATTTTTTGATATTTGGACTGGAAACAAGAAAAAAATACTAAATAAGAAGAGCATTTTTTTGCAGTGTTTGGACACCACTGCCCTATGCCTATTTTAGTGGTGATGTTGCGAATTGGGCCCTGTCCCAAATGGCACACTTTATGTGCACTTTCGGTCTTGTGGACTTACAATGGCCGCTGTGTGCATGTGTCCGTTAAGTCCACAAGACCGTAGGGTGTCCCATTCGTCATTTAAGCTTAAAGAAAGGTGCTCGAGAGCATAACTTTGTGGCTTGCTATGCTCCCTCGATGCGCACTTCAGCTGAGCCCGCAAGTTCGCAAGCAATGCAGAGGACTTCTACCCGGAAGTCAAAGTGGCATTACGTTGTGAAAGTGCAGACTCAGAGGAAGACTGTGAGGGTTTAGGGTGCCATTTGGGACAGGGCCTTGCTCACCCCTTTCTTTCAAAGCGCATAGAGAAGCTACGGTGGCTGACACAGGGCAAAGTTGTCATTGTCTGAGACCGCAGAGAGTAGCTAGCGCTCTGTAGAGCAGTTTGTCCATTTTGGGCTACTGTAGAAACATGGCGGTGCAAAATGGTGACTTCACTGTAAGGGGACCTGCAGTGTATGTAGATAGAAATGGCTCATTCTAAGGTAATAATTATGTACGGTCTTTATACACCACTGAAAACATTGTTATGTATATTATATTGCATTTCTGTCAATAGATCTTCATAAATACTGCACACTGCACCTTTAATATTGCAGAGTGAAGTCCACTTATGATTGTATGGGAAACACCTAATCAAATACAATGAGCTATTCAAATATACAGAATAGAATATGCATTTTGTGAGCTGCAGAGGAGGGAAATATTTTCATGGAATAACATCATAAATGTTTTTTATTTTTCTCACATAAAACTATTGTATGATTTCTGAGCTCTTGGAATTTAAAGCATGAGTTGTACAGACAACTTTTACTTTTGTGGTTGTTGTTTGTTTGTTCCCATTCGCCCTCTTGGCACAGTTTAAACAAAATATGAAAAAAGTGAAAAAGGTCATGTTC
Organism: Paracanthobrama guichenoti; assembly: GCA_018749465.1. Lineage (NCBI taxonomy): Eukaryota > Metazoa > Chordata > Actinopteri > Cypriniformes > Gobionidae > Paracanthobrama > Paracanthobrama guichenoti. Next base: position 16,122,879 of record CM031961.1, on the reverse strand, counting down.
ACTGCATACACCTCTGGGACAGTTACTACTAGCAGACCCTAACTAGACAGTGCTTTATAAAGATGTCATGTGCTCCATTTTAATTATAAAGAGAGCTATAATAACAACATTGTAAATTCTGCAAGAACATGTTCTGAATTGAAATTACTTGATGGAAGAATGTTTTGTTTTTGGGTGATCCACTCCTATAATATCTGGAAACCAGTATCAGGAGAAATTTACAAGTTAGTGAAGTACAACCATGTGATTGCTCTCTTTCCTTTTTATCCATTTCTTCTCCTCTTTCTCTGTCATTCTTGTCCTCTCTTCTACTGTTAGTTATTTCAGGCAGAAGTAAGGGCTCAGTTTGTCTGACTATGCTTTTTGATTTCAGTTTGTCATTCACATCAGAGCAAACCCTCCCAAGGACTTAGTGGCCTCTCTCAAGCAGAATACTAATGAAAGTGTCTCTCTTCTCTGTTCATTTCTTTTTTTGCCACAAATCTTAATCAAGAAAAGTGAAATGGCATGGGATTGCTCGCCCCCACCATGATAAGAGGTAACAACGCTTGTGACCCCATCTCTGTAGGGTTCTGAAGGTAAAATTAAGAATTTGACATTTGCCCACTAGGAAACTCTTAGTCCTGAGGAGCAGCTATTGGGATCCTTTCACCCATGAGGCTTTATGGAAAAATCATTGCTTATTCTAAAACTAACAAGCGTTCTCTTGTCTTTACCTTTTCAGATGATCTTTTTCGAGATAACTTCAACTCTCAACATGCGAGGTCCAAAACACTAGTCAAGTCAAGTCAACATTTATTTATATAGCGCTTTATACAATACAGATAGTTTCAAAGCAGATTTACAATGATAACAAGAAAATGATTCAATGATGCAAACAGAGTTCATTTCGGCTTTTTAGCAGCTCTAAAAGAAAATAGTGTGATTATTCAGCTGAAGTCAGTTCAGTGTTGATTCAGTTCCGATATAAATATCATCAATTATTAAATTAGTTCATTTAAAGGGGTCATGAATTGGGAACTCAACTTTCCCTTGAGCTTTTGATATATAAAAGGTCATGGTAATATAAGAATATCCTGCAAGTTTCAGAGCTGAAAACTTCTTTGTTAGTCAAAGAAAAGCTTTTATTGACACCAGGCCCAGCAAACGATCGATCTCAGAATATGCCAGGTGGTGAAACACTGCCTTAACAGAAAAAGAACAACACCTGATTCTGTAGCCACACCCACCAACTCGTGCCACTGACATGACACAGGCCTACATAGAGCTAAACCGGATCTAACTTCTAAGCAATACACATACCGCATAAGCTTCATTCGGATTCCAATATTATGAATGCATGGATAAACTTTATTTTTAATGAATATCCAGCTCACTTGGGGAAGACATTGCATTTACATTTACATTTAGTCATTTAGCAGACGCTTTTATCCAAAGCGACTTGCAAATGAGAGAGATAGAAGCAACTAAAAACAGTCAAGGGCAACAATATGCAAGTGCTATAACAAGTCTCAGTTAATCTAGCACAGAACACATAGGACAGAACAATTATTATTATTTTTTTTAAATAGACAAACAGAAAACGAATAGAGTGATAAGTGCTATTCTTTATTGGTCAGGTGCTGCTGGAAAAGATGTGTTTTAAGATATTTTTGGAAAATGGCTACCGACTCGGCTGCTCGAATTGAGACAGGCAGGTCATTCCACCAGGTGCGAACGGTCCAGGAAAAGGTCCTTGTGAGGGATTTCATGCCTCTTTGGGATGGCGCCACAAGGCGCCGTTCACTTGCAGAACGCAAGTTTCTTTAGGGTGTGTAAGTCTGAACAAGTGAGTTTAGGTATGCTGGTGCAGAGCCAGTGGTTGCCTTGTAAGCAAGCACCAGTGCCTTGAATTTGATTCGAGCGGCTATTGGCAGCCAGTGCAGCCTGATGAAGAGAGGCGTGATGTGCCCTCTCTTCGGCTCATTAAAGACCACTCTCACCGCTGCATTCTGGATCAGTTGCAAGGGTTTGATAGTGCATGCTTGATAGAGCATGCTGGAAGGCCCGCTAGAAGATATTACAGTAGTCCAGTCTGGAGAGAACAAGAGCTTGTACCAGGAGTTCTGTGTTGTGTGTTGTACCAACATTGCGCGTTTGTTCCTTAATTTCTGACCATGGATTCGTTTGTAAACAAGAGACTGGATTTGCAGACAGGATGAGATTGCGGACAGGATGACATGAATGAATGAAGCAACACACTAATGTGAGTATTTTTTTATTTATTTATATGTGATAGTATTGCATTGTTTTAGTATTGCATGTACACATAATCAATAGATCTATATCAAACAATCTGTTCGTTTGATATAGATCTATTGATTATGTGTACGTGTCTAACAGAACATACCTTAGAACGCTGTCAAAGGCTGATGAATCCTTTATTCGTGGTTCTTGATGTGCGTTGTTCGCTCTCTTGACTTGATATTTTAAGAAAAAATACAATCGCGGAAGTTTTGATCATGCTGTCTGCAACATACTTGGTGTGTGTGAGTGTGTGTGTGTGTGTGTGTGTGTGTGTGTGTGTGTGTGTGTGTGTGTGTGTGTGTGTGTGTGTGTGTGTGTGTGATGCACGGTTCGTGCTTATAGACGGTTTCATCGGATGCACGCGCGTTGCCACGGTTACACGCCTGGCCCAAAGTTAACTTCCGGTCTATGTTTGTTTATCGGTCAGGCTAGTGGCTAGTATGGCGCACTACTCAGTAGAAACACATTTTTGACGTTCTATTCTTGGATATAAATGATATAAATATTAACGATCAAGTAAAGAGCATAAAACACCAGCGCAAAAACAGTGTATGTGTCACCAAAAAGCCTTGAAAGCGTCATAAATATCCAGTCTGACTGCATAAGAGAGCAGCATCTAATGTCATTTAGACTGTATGTCTAATGTAATTTGCTTGTTATTTATTTGCTTGCTATCAGAAATAATCTACACTAGAGGTAACTTATTCTGGCTGCGTTTACACTTGGCATTAACATGCGATCATGTCATTTACATTTGTTCACATTAAGTGGTCGCCATCTGGATAACTGATCGGATTTGCGTTTCCCACAAAATATTTAATTTGGGTATGTAATGGGGCTTTATCACGGAGTGTAAAACAACTTTAGCTTTATCCTCTATTAATGGCGGTGCCCATAGAGCACAGGGTTTTTGTGATGCATTCATATACAATCAATCTCAAATAGGGTACTTTATCTACAGGTTTCCCAACATTAATCTTATATTATGAAACAAAGAAACATGTTATTCCGACACACTGCATGATTGAAAGGCAAGCGGGCAAGCATAAATATAGGATACTGTATAGAGAACATTACACAGTCCTTAAAGGGTTAGTTCACCCAAAAATGTAAATTCTGTCATTATTACTCACCCTCATGTCGATCCAAACCCATAAGACCTTAGTTCATCTTCGGGAACACAAATTAGATATTTTTCTTCTTCTCTATGGTCTTACGGTTTGGGATCAACATGAAGGTGAGTAATTAATAACCGAACAATGTCCCTTTGATCCCACTATACATTAATCAACCTATTATCTGAAGTCTTTCTAGAAAACAAACAAAAAGCATTCTTTGGACCTTGTGTGAAATATTTTAACAAATTACTTTATGGAATAGCACCAAGCTACATAACACAATTTAAAAGATTTATATTACGCTTTTACTCAGAACTCAGTTTAAACCAACGTTGAGTGTTTGTACTAACTTCTGATCGCGATCGCTTTATCCTTAAATATGTTATGCAATTAATGTCTAATAAACATTGGTTTTAGGTTGGTTGGTTCCCAGACAGGAGACCGAAAGGACTGGCTAGACAAATTACAGCACTAGAGCCAAAAGCAATTGGACAACGAGGGAAGAGGATTAATGACACACGACTCAAGCCAGACCACAAAGAGCTCACCATGGTCATCTTCCTGGCCCACAACCTCGTGGATCTGAAACAGGAGGTAAACAACCTCAGGCAACAGATCACAGAGTCCCACAAGGACATGACAATTGCTAAAAGCAGCATAGACTAGAGATGGAAGCTCATGACAGACACAAGAATGGAATCTTCAACAGACTTCAAGAAGCTCTGACAACTGCTGAACAACAAGAGCGCATGGAAAAACTGGCCAGAGAGGACCTGGAAAAGCAAAGACCCTTTTTTTTTTTTTTTTTTTTTTTTAGCACTGTTAAAAGTTACTGTTAAAAACAGCAAATTCTGAACTTTTGGACAAAGATGCCATAATCAGAGCCTGTTAAGGTCACCTGAAAACATCCAGAGCTAGAATTGAAGCTCTTATCCAGTGGACAACACTCAAAACAAACCTGACATTGTCCAATGAGAACTTAACTGCTGCAAAAAGAACCACAGCAGGAGAGACATCTCACTCCCCCAGCAGAGTAATCAACAGAGTAACCTTCAACTAAACACAGAGATACAAAGGTTGGAGCTCAAACCCTCTGCTTAACACCTCAACGGCTAGTTTCCTGAATGCCTCTGCAACCACCAGAGAAAAAGGATTAATTCAGAGGAACCCTCTAACAGCACATGGAGTTTCTCTCAAAGACCTCAACAGACTGACAAAAAATGCTCTGAGCAACATCCAAAATTCCCAGCTGACACCAGAAGTATCCTTAAGGATACCTAAATAATCCCCTTGTGAGATCAATTCTTTATTAGGCTCACAATATAATATAACACAATATAATATAATTAATATAATATAATATAAAAACTAATTGAAGTATTTAAACTGATATACTATATAAGTTCAAATGATTTAATTTGTTTTAATGTTGTATTATTATAAAACAAACTGAATCATTTAAATTTACATTTATGCATTTGGCAGATGCATTTATCCAAAATGCCTTACATTGCATTCAAGGTACACATTTTATATTTTGTCAGTTCTTGCTTTCCCTGGGTATCGAACCCATGACCTTGGCATTGCTAGCGCCAAGCTCTTATTGTTTGAGCTACAGGAAAGCTCAAATAGATCTAATAGCTAAATATTTTCAAGAAATGTGAACTATTTTATAGTTATCTAAACATCCCTGAAACCCCCTCACATACACGCAAAAATCTATTTAAGCTGATGTATGTAACTGAGGTATTTTGAGTTTGCACGCTACACCTGTGGTGGGTGTGTAATGATTAATGTGTCAGAGTTTTGTTACCATTCTGTGCCCATCATCCTTTATTTCCACCACTTTTTTTTTATTATGGTAAATATAATGCAATATTCATGTTAATTACAAACCTGTATATAGTAGTTTTTAGAAGTCCTCTGGGAGTTATGAAAAAATTGTTGAATGTGGTAGTTCACTATTAGCTGATCAAAAATGACTGAGTGTTATTACTTACTAATGTGTTAATCAGAGTTTCTTGTTTGTTAATAGCAGTTACTAGAATGATAATATTGCATTACTCATTTGTTCCTGTCTAATATTCTAAATATTATACAGGAACATACAATATTCTAAAGTGCTACCCAACCACTCACATGGCCCGTAAACCTACTGTTGGAAATATTCTTTCCCTCCAGTCCATTGATTTGCCAAGTCAAAGAAAGACGCTACTCGTAAATAAATGGAATCGATTTAATAGAGAATCAAAAGAGCTCTGAACTCAGGATTACAGGACCACAATGCCAAAAGCTGACATCTGGGCAGTCCAGAATGTCTCACAAGCATCTGCAAACAGTTTATATATTCTTGACTTTCAGTTCCTCCCTCAAGTCCACTGTTGTCAGGCAGATTTCTTAATTGGTTACAACATAGCAAACAGTGTTATCAGGTAGATTTCTTCATCTCAGGTTACTCCACACCAATCAGCAGTCTGCACACAAGAATGCAAGAACCCCTTGCCCCATCCCTTTCTTTCTGTAACTTTTCTAGTAAACAGACAGCGTCAACAGTTACAGTCTTGGACTTTTCACCCTGAGTGCATTGTCCTTTGTTTTAGTCAGAAAAGGTTTGCTACAGAATTAAAAACAGTAACTTTATGTTTGAACGGAAAAGAACACGTCAATACAATTTGAAACATTTTAAACTATCATTAGAAATAAACACTTCAACACAATTTCGAACATTTTAAACTATTATTCCCTTCACTACCCATCACTGGGGTTTAGAAAAATAGTACATCGTCGAATTAACCATCTCGTAAAATACATACAAATTGGTTGTGAGATAGAGTTCATTTTCAATCTTCATTTTATTTATGTACCATTTATAAAACCAAATAATTAATTCACAAAATTCATTCACACAGTTTTCTTGTAAACTTTGAAATTAGTAAAGCTAAACAGGTCAAAGGCACTCAAGCAGTAATCCCCATAGAAGTAATGTATACCATGGTAAACAGCCAGTCTGATACCAAAACAACTTACAGCCCACACACATTTGAATGTTTCACTGGTTTCTCTCATCATAACTTGTTAGCCATTGGAGCACAACATGGGATCATTTATCCCACAAATAGTTGCCATCAGATGGACAATTTTGGCTATTATTGCCATAAGCCTGTTATTTCCAGGTTTTAGGGAGGCCATTATGAAGGGCAGCTGTATAAAATGGTTAATAAATGTGTTGTGTTAGAGGGTGTTATTGTGCTCATAGGCCACTTAGAGCTACAAAATTACCCATTCTGATGCACGCAGCTATATGAACTGATGGTCACCGCACCAGGCAGAAAACAAGTTGTATGAAAAAGAATAACAGATAATAATTTATAATAAACAAATATCTGAAAGTATTTCATAAACATTACGCAGTTTCTTGGTCAATACAATCCCTACATTTTAAATGAATAGTTCATAAATCATTTATTCACCCTGATGAAACTCCAAACCTGCCTGACCAAGAGCTGTAAAGTTCAAAAAAGGGCAAAAAGCTAAATTAAAGAGTAAAATAAAGCAACATGTAACTTGTGTGTTTTGAACCAAGTCTTCTGAAACCATGCATACACTTTCTTTTTTTTTTTTTTTTTTTTTGAGAAGAACCAAAACTGAAGTGGGTTTACATTATTAATCATTGGAAATATGTGTATTTTCAGCCTATCATGCATTTACATTTATGCATTTGGCAGACACTTTTATCCAAAGCAACTTACATTGCATTCAAGGTACACATTTTTAGCTTTTGTCAGTTCTTGCTTTCCCTGGGAATCTGATAATGCATTACTAACGTTAGCAATGACGACTCGCCGTTTTTATTTTCCAAACAATTCCTTAACGTTACCTTTTCAATTCAATGACCCACCTCCTCCATATGCGCTAACCTAACGTTACTTTGCATGAACATGCATAACTTTGTTCGACTGTCATGAATATTTGAAATGTCCATTTACATTAAGTACAAGTTAGCCAAACATAGATGAACCTTACCTGTCCAGGAGAAAATTAGCAACGTTGGCATCTATCTTCAAATTCTTCTCCGTTTTCAGCCGTCTCCATCTTTCAAAGGCATCTCCTATACAAATCCTTGTTTTATTTCGGACATTGTCACAACGTTTTTCTGATTCATAACAAGATCTTTTAGGTTTCGTAAAGTTAGACGTGTTTTATCCAAAAAGTTTGTAGCTGCAGCTGTGGTAACTAGAGCAGAGCTGGCAACCCAGATGCCGAAACACTACTGACTTTGTGATTGGTAGATAGGTGGAGGGTGGCGCTTCAGGCCAAAACACAACATGTCAACATCAACATCAGCTGAGGGCTGCAACTTCACTTTTAAATGACAATATCCTGGCCGGACTACTGTTGTCAGTGATATAAGTATTTGAAATTAACATGATTTCTTAATGTCTAGTGACATATCAGAGCCATTTTATGATTAATTGAAATACATTTCTTACATTGTCTGTATCTTACAATGCCTAAAAAAATAAAATAAAATAAAATAAAATAAAAAATCTTCAGAAGATTATTGCACATGAGTCAAATGGATATTTTTGTCATACTATTTGTGCAACTGATTCTTGAGATAAGGGACAAAACGTACAGGAACAGTACAGTTTTTTTTTATTTATTTTTTTTTTTATGTACATTTATTCACTTTATAACCTAATTTGTGTAAACTCCTTCAAATGCATTAAAAGCATGCTATTTTTATTTGATCCATCCAACAATAGTGTATGGTCTTGAATTTTGTAATAATGGTGTTCAGTAAAGGATCTAAATGATAAAATACATTATCTGCAATATTTTTCCTGGGTTAGGATTATTATGAACAATCCAGTTCCTAGATTCCTTTATTGTCTACCTTCCTTTTTAATATTAAACATCTATAACCAATGTTCTTAGATAAATCCGATTCTTCCCCTCATTCACCAAACAACGTTTTATTCTTTGTTCTCTGTTACTATGTATCTGTTACTGTGGCTCAAGAGCAGCTCTATTTCTTCTCTCTTTTAACCACTCTTTGTCCTCATGAAAGCTGCATATCGTAAAACAGTTTCTTCACCAATCATTGTAAGGTAGGTTTATTTTGCCCATGTGTCCAGTGAGGCAAAGAAAACCTAATGCACCACAAAGTACACTTCCATTAAATTAATGCTAAAATGGGTTTATAGGCAATTTAGGACAATGATCTCAAATGCTATCAGATGCAAAAATGCAAATGAGAATGTTTTTTAATATACTCAGTATGCATAGTCTCATAATGTGTGGAGCGACAAGATGATATTGATTCTCAGAAATAATGGACTGCCTTTCTCTGGACTCAATATGAATGATGTGCAGTGTTGAAGATACATGTGTAACCAATCCTACTCGATTCAAACCAATGCCAGACATGAGAGACGGGCGCACTAACAAGGGTGCTAAAGACCACAGTCAGTCGCTACACTCTCAGAAAAAGATGTACAGTGCTGTCACTGGGGAGGTACCCTAAGGTACTAAAGTGAAAAGGTACATATTTGTACCTTACTCACCCCTAAATGGTACATATTAGTACCTTAACAGGTACATATCAGTACTGGATACAAGTTGCTTAAGTTTAGGAATAGGATGTTGTCCCATTCTTGTCTAATACAGGCTTCTACTTGCTCAACTGTCTTAGGTCTTCTTTGTTGCATCTTCCTCTTTTTGATGCGCCAGATGTTTTCTATGGGTGAAAGATCTGGACTGCAGGCTGGCCATTTTAGTACCCGGATTCTTCTTCTACGCAGCCATGATGTTGTAATTGATGCAGTATGTGGTCTGGCATTGTCATGTTGGAAAATGCAAGGTCTTCCCTGAAAGAGATGACATCTGGATGGGAGCATATGTTGTTCTAGAACTTGGATATACGTTTCAGCATTGATGGTGCCTTTTCAGATGTGCCCATGCCACACGCACTCATGCAACCCCATACCATCAGAGATGTAGGCTTCTGAACTGAGCGCTGATAACAACTTGGGTTGTCCTTGTCCTCTTTAGTCCGGATGACATGGCGTCCCAGTTTTCCAAAAAGAACTTCAAATTTTGATTCGTCTGACCACAGAACAGTTTTCTATCCATTTTAAATGAGCCTTGGCCCAGAGAAAATGCCTGCGTTTCTGGATCATGTTTAGATATGGCTTCTTTTTTGACCTATAGAGTTTTAGCCGGCAACGGCAAATGGCACGGTGGATTATGTTCACCGACAATGTTTTCTGGAAGTATTCCTGAGCCCACGTTGTGATTTCCATTACAGTAGCATTCCTGTATGTGATGTAGTGCCGTTTAAGGGCCCGAAGATCACGGGCATCCAGCATGGTTTTCCGGCCTTGACCCTTACGCACAGAGATTGTTCCAGAGTCTCTGCATCTTTGGATGATATTATGCCTTGTAGATGATGCTAACTTCAAACTCTTTGCAATTTTTCTCAGAGAAACTCCTTTCTGATATTGCACCACTATTTTTCACCGCAGCATTGGGGGAATCGGTGATCCTCTGTCCATCTCGACTTCTGAGAGACACTGCCTCTCTGAGAGGCTCTTTTTATACCCAATCATGTTGCCAATTTACCTAATAAGTTGCAAATTGGTCCTCCAGCTGTTTCTTATATGTACATTTAACTTTTCCAGCCTCTTATTGCTACCTGTCCCAACTTTTTTGGAATGTGTAGCTCTCATGAAATCCAAAATGAGCTGATATTTGACATGACATTTCAAAATGTCTCACTTTCAACATTTGATATGTTATCTATATTCTATTGTGAATAAAATATAAGTTTATGAGATTTGTAAATTATTGAATTTCTTTTTTACCTACAATCTGTACAGTGTCCCAACTTTTTTGGAATCGAGTTTGTACATATTAATACCTTTTCGGTTGTGTACCTTGGGGTACCGCCACAGTGACAGCAATATACCTTTATTTCTGACAGTGTAGAGCACCTCTTGAGGTCAGGGGAGTGAGGTTACAAGCACAGTTCTTAGTTTGCTTCCGTTACACATGCATGAATTATTCAATTTCTGCCTTGGTAATCCATGGGAGGAGAGATGATGTTGACATTTGTGGGTATGGGATTTCCTCAGTTTGAAAATGCCATTGATTTTTAAGATTTATAGAATAGTCTCCCTTATATCAATCACTATGGTCCTTGTTGACTTTTTTTTTTAGCTGTCAAGGTGTTCAGTGTAATAGATAAACATCTATTCTTTTTTTTTTTTCAGCAAATGAAACACTCACTTTTGCAGTTTTAGGGCTTTGAAAAATGGATGTTAGCTGCTAAACTGCATGAACACCAATTCCATCATGCAAGACTTTAAAAGTCCAGAATAAATGGTCACATTTAGTATTGTCACACTGGATGAAGGAGCAAACACAGAAGATGGACTTTGTGGCTTTATTGCAGACAACAGGATCAACTGAGCAAACAGAAGCGTATAATGCAATGTATGCAGACAAGGAAGTGAAGCATGAGCTGGGTAAATTAAGGCATTATATTGTGAAGCAAACAGTGCTTCATAATACAAACAATTATGGGCGACATGGGTGACATTTATTGTATTGTAGAAACTCTCCCGATGTGAGCCGTCAGCTCTGCTACAAGTTGGAGCGGTTAGTCAGGCCTCCACAGACAGCACACGTCCTGAGCGAGATCTAAATCCAAATGAATGGCCCGTTCAGAGCATAAGCAAGAAAAACTCACTGTTCAGAGAGTTACGCTACCCTACTGTCTAGGTAGGCTACTTTGCTGCGATAGTCGGTGCTGACGGTGTTACTGCCGGTGTTCTTTGCCCACCACGGCACTGCCCCCACCGTCGTTTTGATTTTTATAGGAGTAAAAATCATTTAGTTAGAGAACAGACACTACAATTAAAAACTGAACGCGCAGTGTGAGCTGAACGAGAGTCGCAGCATCAGCAGCAGGAGTCAGAGCTCATTCGTCACAAGAGCAAGGAGCTGAATGACAAGATGACGGCGGAAGATTTGGTTTCAACGAAAAATGTACAAATGTTGGTCAAAGTTTGTCATTGTACTGTTTTATTGTTGTGTTTTTCATTAAGAATAACGTCTCGGTTACATATGGTAACACTCGTTCCCTCTACAAATATCTGTCAGCGAGGCGCCATGAGCCAGCGCCCTACGAAAAATAACCATGGTTTTATTGTAGTAAAAGTGTAGTAACCATGGTTTTTTGGCTAATTGATTACCATTTATATAACCACAGTTTTACCACAAATACCATGGTTAAACTATGGTTAGAGTAGCAAAACCATGGTTAATTTGTGGTTACCATGGTTTAACTACAATAACCATGTTTTTTTGGCTTTATTTGTAGTAAAACCATGGTTCATTTTCGTAAGGGGAAGAAGCTACAAACCTGGTGGAGTGGGCTCTTAACCCGAGCGGACAGGGCACGTCTTGAGTCTCATATGCCAAGACGATGGCATCCACTATCCAGTGGGCCATCCTCTGCTTGGAGACAGCCTTTCCCTTCTGCTGGCCTCCGTAACAGACGAAGAGCTGCTCTGAGGTCCTGAAGCTTTGTGTTCTGTCCACATAAGTCCGTAAGGTGCGGACGGGACAGAGAAAAGCACTTGCAGGTTCACCACCTGGTCCCGGAAGGGAGTGGTGGGAACCTTGGGCACATATCCAGGCCGGGGTCTCAGGATTACGTGAGCGTTACCAGGCCCGAATTCCAGGCACGATTCGTCGACCGAAAATGCCTGCAGGTCCCCTACCCTCTTGATGGAGGCCAATGCAGTCAGGAGTACTGTCTTCAGAGACAGAATTTTTAACTCAGCTGACTGCAAGGGCTCGAAGGGAGGTCTCTGCAGTGCGGTTAGCACCAGAGACAGGTCCCAAGAGGGTATAGAGGGAGGACGAGGCGGATTCAGTCTCCTCGCCATGTAGGATGGAAAGCACAGAACTGACCGAACACCTCCGGGGTCTTCTTGGCGAGAAGAGCACCATACGACAAACAGGTTCCACTTCAACGCATAGAGGTGCCTTGTAGAGGGCGCTCTAGCGGAAGTGATGGTGTCTACCACAGCTTGTGGTAGACTGCCTAGAACCTCCGCGTCCCTTCCAGGGACCAGACATGGAGTTTCCAGAGGTCCGGACGCGGGTGCTAGCGGGTGCAGGAGGTCCTTCCTCAGAGGAATGGGCCAAGGAGGTGCTGTCGCAAGGAGCACTAGTTCCGGGAACCAAGTCCTGTTGGGCCAATATGGAGCGACCAACAGGACTTGCTCCTCGTCCTCTCTAACCTTGCACAGTGTTTGTGCAAGAAGGCTCACTGGGGGGAACGCATACTTGCGTAGGCCCCGGGGCCAGCTGTGTGCCAGCGCATCCGAGCCGAGGATCCCCTCAGTCAGGGAATAAAACAACTGGCAGAGGGTCGTGTCCGGGGCGGCAAACAGGTCTACCTGTGCGCCCCCGAAGCGACTCCAGATCAGCTGGACCACCTGGGGATGGAGTCTCCACTCTCCCGGGAGCACTGGCTGTCGTGAGAGCTCGTCGGCTGCACGATTGAGCAGGCCCAGAATATGAATGGCACGAAGTGACCTCAGATGCTTCTGACTCCATAGGAGGAGATGGCGGGCGAGTTGTGACCTGTGACGGGAGAGTAGACCACCCTGTTTGTTGATGTACGCAACGACCGCAGTGCTGTCCGTATGGACCAGAACGTGCTTGCCTCTGAGCGGCTGAGTGCAAGACGAACTGCTAACAACTCCAGGCAATTGATATGCCATTGCAGTTGGGGCCCCGTCCACAGACCCGATACTGCATGCCCGTTGTACATGGCACCCCAGCCGGTGGATGAGGCATCCGTGGAGACAACAGCATGCCTGGACACTTGTTCTAGAGGCACTCCTGCCCGTAGAAATGAAGGGTCCGACCACGGGCTGAAGGTTTGGCGGCATCTCATATGAAGCAATCCCAACGGCGTTACTGTGGCTGCGGATGCCATATGCCCCAGGAGGCTCTGAAATGTTTCATTGGTACCGCTATCCTGCGTTTGAATGAATTCATGCAGTTCAACACTGACTGGACGCGCTCCTGAGGCGCGCTGTCCGGGCGACCGAGTCTATCTCCATCCCGAGAAAAGAGATCCTCTGCGTGGGGCAGAGTTTGCTCTTCTCCCAGTTGACCTGAAGCCCCAACTGGCGAAGGTGACTGAGCACCATGTCCCTCTGTTCGCACAACTGCTCTCACGACTGGGCAAGGATCAGCCAGTTGTCAAGGTAGTTGAGAATGCGAACACCACGCTCTCTCATGGGAGCAATGGGTTTCTCCATGACTTTCGTGAAGACACGGGGCGACAGGGCCAGCCCAAAGGGTAGGACCTTGTACTGATATGCCTGTCCGTCAAATGCAAAGCGTAGGAACAGTCTGTGTCGAGGGAGAATCGAGACATGAAAGTACGCATCCTTCAGGTCAATCGCTGCAAACCAATCTTGGGGACGGACGCACCTGAAGATGCGTTTCTGCGTTAACATTCTGAACGGCATCCTGTGAAGTGACCGGTTCAGAAGTCGCAGATCCAAGATCGGCCGTAACCCACCGCTTTTCTTGGGCACAATGAAGTGCGGGCTGTAGAAGCCGGTCTTCATATCGGCTGGAGGGACCAGCTCTATCGCATCCTTCGCCAGTAGGACTGCGATCTCCGCCTGAAGCACAGGGGCATTCTCCTTCGACACGGAGGTGAAGTGAATGCCCCTGAACTTGGGGGGATGCAGGGCGAACTGAATCGCGTAGCTGAGTCTGATGGTACAGATGAGTCAGCGAGATGGGCTGGGAAGCGCTAGCCAGGCTCCCAGGAACCGTGCAAGCGGGACCAACGGCACCACAGACGTGCCCGCAGCGGGGCAGCGCAGCGGCATGCAGGGACCCGACATGGATGTCATGGTAGCGGCCCGAAGTGGGGTCTGAGTGTGCTGTGCAACACTTACCTGCTTCCGCTGAGGGGGTACACGAGTGTGGGGAGGCCGGTTGTGTGCTCCTTTAATGATCTCAACATTTAATACAGTTTACATGGGCAGAAACGCTGGCCATTGAACCGAGTAAAAAGCCAATGATATCTACAGGGTTTAGAAGGAGGACTGAATAAACAAACGTATGTTGAGCATTCACTGCGCCATGAGCTCGTTATTTCCTGCTACCCACCGTGCGTCGCTCATGGAAACACGTCAAAATAAAAGTCATCAAATAGAAACCTGTACAATAGTGGCAGGCAAAAACAAAACTTATACAGAATAACAAACCATAAAAACTAAATATTTATGAGTGCAAATGTCCATTATAAACTACACAGCCTCTTACAGAGGCAGAACAAGTAACAAACAAAATTAAACTAGTTTGCTTAATTTCTGTGAATACTTTGCTGATGCAGGTAGGCCAACAAATAAAAATAAAAATTGCTCCCCCTAAATCGAGTCAAATGTCGCCCAATGCAAACAATGTTAAATAAAAACTATGCAGGGAACAGACTTACATTTAAAATTGTACAAGTTTCAGGTTGAAGCCCCAACCACTTTTATCCGTTTTTATCTGAAAAGGGATACAAATAATTTAGAGATTGTTACAGATACAAATACATATATAGATACTGTATATACTGCACGTGCTGGCAAAATAATTCGTAATGCACACAGCCTAATTACAAAATTAAATAATTAAATATATGGATGCATGTGGGACACTGTTACCGGTTGTCACATAATATAGTCATATTAGCACATCTCTCAGGAAGTCTAGCTGCAGTTTTGGGGAAGCTAAAGCAGTGTGCCAGCCCATCAAAAGACTGTGTAAAATGGAAGTGAACGCTCACAGTGACCAATATGAATTAGCCTGTGGAGGAATGTTCCTCACCACCCCCAGCTCACACCCACTCAGCTGTCCTCTACTGTTTATTTTCTAGTGAGGGTGTGCACATTTTACACTTTTCCTTCCTGTATTCATTGTTTTGATGTGCCAACCAACAGCCTAGGGGGGCTACTGACAGCACGCTGTTCACCAGCCTGCATCTTCCAGCCCCTCCGCTTCATCTCAGAGAGCTTGGAATAAAAGGAATAGATGGAATAAAGGAGGAGAGCTTCTGAAAAACTTGCTATGGCAAACATGAGTAACGCATGTAATGTGGAACTGCTGTGCAAGTAACCTTATGGATCATCTCTGTCTGGGGTTTCATTGAATAAATGTGTGGTATATGTAATCTTTTTTTGTGCTGTGAAGGGATAGGTAAAAACAAACATAAAGCTCCTTCATAATAAAGAAATGTCATGTTTATTACTTATTACTTTTTACAAATTTGTTAGAAAAAAACATCTCGGGTTATGTATATAGCCCTTCTTCCCTGAGAAGGGAACGAGACACTGCGTCTGATGACACTATGGGAACGCCCCCTAGCATAGTGTGTCTGAAGCATGAATGAAATCCGTCTCCAATTGTGATTGGTGCTGCATCATGATGTAGTATGTGACGGCATATGTGGAAGCTACAAAGGGATGCCGGCACAGAATACAGACTCTTTGCACTATTTGACTCTTTGCACAGCACTCTTTGCATAACAAGGGTTATATACATCAGTGGTTCTCAAACCTGTCCTGGGGACCCCCCCACCAGTGCACATTTTGTATGTCTCCCTCATCTAACACACCTGATTCAACTTATCAGCTCATTAGTAGAGACTGCAAGACTTGGATTGGGTGTGTCTAATGAGGGAGACATACAAAATGTGCAGTGGTGAGGGGTCCCCAGGACAGGTTTGAGAACCACTGATATACATAACCCGAGACATTCCCTTTCGAGGGAACTTGCACTGCATCTGACGACACTATGGGAACGAAATACCCACTAGCCCACACTGACAATCACACCCATCCCAGTGTGAAGCTGGAACCCGGGCACACTTTGGACGCGAGCACCCGGCGCCAGGCGTCCCAGGAAGCTGCAGACTGAAGAATCTAATGAAGGTGTGCGGGGTGGCCCACCCAGCCGCCTCACAAATCTCCTGAAGCGAGACTCCAGAAAGGAGGGCCACCGCGGAGGCCACACCCCTGGTGGAATAAGCCCTCATGGCCATCGGTGAAGGCAAGTTGTGCACCTGATAAGCCGTGGCTATTGCCTGGACAATCCAATTACTGATCGTCTGTTTGACTCCGCAGCTCCGTGATATCATCCGGAGAAGGCCCCTTGCCTTCATCCAGCTCCCTCAAAAGCTTGGCTTGGTAGGCCTGCAGAACCGCCATGGTGTGCAGGCAGCTACCAGCTCGACCGGCTGCCATATAGGCTCTTCCCACCAGAGAGGAAGTGTCTCTGCATGGCTTGGTGGGCAGCACTGGGGCTTTAAGGGACAGCACAACATCAGGCGAAAGATAGCTCGCGAGAGCCTCTTCCACCCGTGGCATCATCCCATAGCCATACTCAGCTGCCCTTAGCATGATACCAAAGTCCAGTACTAGGGGATTGGATAAACGTGCTGAATATGGCCTTTCCCAAGACTTGCACAACTCATTGTGCAAGTCCAAGAAGAATGGTAAGCCCCGGCATGGAGGCTGAGCCCACTGTTTGAAAAAGCATCCATCCAGCTTACTTTTTGGCTGGACTTCAACTCTTTCTTGTGGCCAGTCGATGCTGAGTTTGGCTACAGCGCGGGTCAAAACTAGAGTTGTTCCGATTCCGATACTAGTATCGGAAATATCACCGATACCACAACAAATTCTGTCATCGATATCAATGAGTACTTGAACCCATGTACTGGCCAGTAAAACGGCGACTAGGAATGTCACAAGTACTGGTACTTTGGTATCAAGTCCGTACTGAAAATGTAAAAATGCGATGATACTAGCATTTCTGTAGTACCGGTAGTAACGTCTCCTGAGTATATCCGGTACCCGCAGCTGCGTTCAGACGCTTCCATGTTAATCTAAGCGCAGGGCTCCAGACTGTAGCTGAATATAGACTAGTGTCTGTGAATATTAAACTGCAAAATACTATTTAAATATTACTCCTGCATGTTCTGCCTCTCTGAATGGATGCGCGGGCGCAATACCCTGAGCCCAGGTATCGGAATCGGTATCGGGAAGGGAAAAAGGGTATCGGAACATCTCTAGTCAAAACCTCCACCAGCTCTTCTTGAGTGGGAGAGTGAAAAGGCAGTTCAGCCTGCACATCTCCCGCCTCAATACTGAGTACATCTGACTCCTCAGAGCCAGATAACTGCAGCATCAGATCCTCCACCCCGCGGGAAGAAGCCACTTCGCGGGCTTCCGCACGGGGCAGGAAAGCGTCTGGATTGTCAGACGAGGACCGGGAAGATGCCTCAGCAGCCCCTTGTCACGCTGATGGATCCATCTGTGAGCCCCATGATCTGCGTCACTGTGCTGCCTCGTCAGACGCGGGACCAGAACCACGGGGCTCGCGAGCCTGGCCGGCCTCATCAAACACGGCCAGCCGTGTGTGCAGCACCCTGCGCGGCAGCTTCTCACACTCGCTGCAGGCATCCCCCTCAAGAGCTGCCCGAGCATGCTGCACGCCCTGGCAATACACACACAGCTGGTGTGTGTCTGTGCCCGTGATATAACGAGGACACGGGTGCACACACCTTCTAAACTGCTCGCTTGCCATGTTTAAACGTTAGATATTTGGGCAAACAACACCAAATAGACAAACAATTCAACACAGAGTGCCTTGCTGAAGAAAAGCTGTCTGTATTCTGTGCCGGCATCCCTTTGTAGCTTCCGCATATGCCGTCACATACTACCTCATGACGCAGCACCAATCACGATTGGAGATGGATTTCATTCATGCTTCAGACGCGCTACACTAGGAGGCGTTCCCATAGTGCGTCAGACGCAGTGCGAGTTCCCTCGAAAGGGAACTACTATGATAATATAAATATTTATATATCATATATATATATATATATATATATATATATATATATATATATATATATATATATATATATATATATATATATATGATTATAAATATATAATAATATTATAAATATATATTATTATTAATATATATTATAATTTTAATGTTTTTATTTTGCATTACGACAATTAGATGGTGCAAAGAAAATTTTTAATGTTCAAAATAGGCTTTATTCATGTTTAATTATTTATGGGATGATTACCAGCAAGACCAGTTTGTTCCTTCAAGACCATGAATTATACACATAAACACTGTCAAGGACATATCTTACATCAGAACAGAATTATAGTTGTAATTTATCACCACTTTGATTATTTTCTCATAAGAGTAACTGTGAAAAAGCTATCCACAACCATGATTCTCTGCTTCATTTATTTACTGAGTACATCTGGCCAAAGATCCACTCATTCCAGCTCAACTCATCAACTCATTTGTTATGTTTGTTTTGAATCACTCATAATACATCTTTGTTTAAAAAAAATAAATACATTAAAAAAGATTCATCATCCAGAAAGACTGTGCTAAAATTAAAAACAATATATCAAATATCAGATGATACATTATTTTATATATTATTTCTTCACATTTTATGTTATAATTTGTCATCTTAAATTGAAGCCTCTAAAGTAAATGTTAACTTACTAAACCCACACTGGAAATCTGGGGCCATATTCACAAAACATGTTATCTTACTGTAACCCGCAGCTACCCGTTTATGGCATGATAACTTTGGTGCATGTGATCTATTTATATCTAGGACCAGCTTACAGAAGGTGGGTTCGACTCACTGTATAGGGAATTGATAACAGAAACTAAAGAAAGATAACAACTCAGCTGCTCCTCTCTACGCATTTAAATGCCACGGCCTACCTGAGCATTGTTTCTGACCATGTCCATCCCTTTATGACCACCTGGGATGGCTCTCAACCCATTCTCTGATGGCTACTTCCAGCAGGATAATGCCCCATGTCACAAAGCTCGAATCATTTCAAATGAGTTCACTGTACTAAAATGACCCCCACAGTCCCCAGATCTCAACCCAAAAGAGCATCTTTGGGATGTGGTGGAACGGGAGCTTCGTGCCCTGGGATGTGCATCCCACAAATCTCCATCAACTGCAAGATGCTATCCTATCAATATGGGCCAACATTTCTAAAGAATGCTTTCAGCACCTTGTTGAATCAATGCCATGTAGAATTAAGGCAGTTCTGAAGGCGAAAGGGGGTCAAACACAGTATTAGTATGGTGTTCCTAATAATCCTTTAGGTGAGTGTATATATAATTCAAACCTAATTCCAAAAAAGTTGGGACACTGTACAAATTGTGAATAAAAAAGGAATGCAATAATTTTCAAATCTCATAAACTTATATTTTATTCACAATAGAATATAGATAACATATCAAATGTTGAAAGTGAGACATTTTGAAATGTCATGCCAAATACTGGCTCATTTTGGATTTCATGAGAGCTACACATTCCAAAAAAGTTGGGACAGGTAGCAATAAGAGGCTGGAAAAGTTAAATGTACATATAAGGAACAGCTGGAGGACCAATTTGCAACTTATTAGGTCAATTGGCAACATGATTGGGTATAAAAAGAGCCTCTCAGGGTGGCAGTGTCTCTCAGAGGTCAAGATGGGCAGAGGATCACCAATTCCCCCAATGCTGCGGCCAAAAATAGTGGAGCAATATCAGAAAGGAATTTTCTCTGAGAAAAATTGCAAAGAGTTTGAAGTTGTCATCATCTACAGTGCATAATATCATCCAAAGATTCAGAGAATCTGGAACAATCTCTGTGTGTAAGGGTCAAGGCCGGAGAACCATACTGGATGCCCGTGATCTTCGGGCCTTAGACGGCACTGCATCACATACAGGAATGCTACTGTAATGGAAATCACAACATGGGCTCAGGAATACTTCCAGAAAACATTGTCGGTGAACACAATCCACGTGCCATTCGCCGTTGCCGGCTAAAACTCTATAGGTCAAAAAAGAAGCCATATCTAAACATAATCCAGAAGCGCAGGCATTTTCTCTGGGCTAAGGCTAATTTAAAATGGACTGTCAAATCAAAATTTGAAGTTCTTTTTGGAAAACTGGGACGCCATGTCATCCAGACTAAAGAGGACAAGGACAACCCAAGTTGTTATCAGCGCTCAGTTCAGAAGCCTGCATCTCTGATGGTATGGGGTTGCATGAGTGCATGTGGCATGGGCAGCTTACACATCTGGAAAGGCACCATCAATACTGATAGGTATATCCAAGTTCTAGAACAACATATGCTCCCATCCAGACGTCGTCTCTTTCAGGGAAGATCTTGCATTTTCCAACATGACAATGTCAGACCACATACTGCATCAATTATAACATCATGGCTGCGTAGAAGGATCCGGGTACTGAAATGGCCAGCCTGCAGTCCAGATCTTTCACCCATATAAAACATTTGGCACATCATAAAGAGGAAGATACGACAAAGAAGACCTAAGACAGTTGAGTAACTAGAAGCATGTATTAGACAAGAATGGGACAACATTTGTGCAACTTGTCTCCCCAGTCCCCAGATGTTTGCAGACTGATAAAAAGAAGAGGGGATGCCACACAGTGGTAAACATGGCCTTGTCCCAACTTTTTTGAGATGTGTTGATGCCATGAAATTTAAAATCAACTTATTTTTCCCTTAAAATGATACATTTTCTCAGTTTAAACATTTGATATGTTATCTATGTTGTATTCTGAATAAAATATTGAAATTTGAAACTTCCACATCATTGCATTATGTTTTTATTCACAATTTGTACAGTGTCCCAACTTTTTTGGAATTGGGTTTGTAGGAAAAAAACAAAACAAAACAAAACAAAAAAAACGGCCAAGGAAAGGGTAGGTGAAGAAGGAAAATAAAATAAAGTTTTCTTTTGATTTGGCCTTAATCTAGATAGTTGTCATCTTCTTTCATGTGTATTTCTAACTTTTCCCATTAGTCTTGTTCTCTCTTTCTGTTGGCTTCTATCACCCTTACTGTATGTTCACACCGATTTGCTATTCGCGCATAGTTAGACGCTTGAACATTTTGGGTTTACTCGCTTCATTCGCGCATGAAATTCACTTCACAACAGACACAAATTCGTATCATGGGAGGGGCTTCTGCTTCCTCTAAATAAGCTTATCAACTCGTCAGTGGGAAAGTAGTTGTAAAATACAGCGAATAAGCTCAATTTGTCGGCTTTAGCTGGCTTGTAGTCTCAATATGTATATATTAGCTCAAATTGAGTAAAAAGCATTTTTTACAACTTACCAGATTGTCCGACCTCCTCACTCACTTTCTTCCAAGCAAGATCCTTATTATTCCTGTTTCTATAATAACACAAAGATGTATTGTACAGCTTCGGGTATCCACATACAGCAACAATGATTTTGTCCTCCATTGTTGTTCGGATTTCTGCCTCCGCTTGTAATCACGTCACTACTAGAGCAAGCTCCTGATTGGTTAACATATCATTGTCAGATGCAGAATGTCTATTTGCATCTTTGTATTGACTTAACATGTAAATCATTCATGCTTAACACTTCATTCGTGTCTGGTGTGAACCATTAAAGCGTGACCTTTCAGGATATTTTTCACTAAAATAATCTATTTTTAGATTATTTAAATTATCTTTTGAGAGCTATGAAAACACGAAAACACGTCTCGTGTCAATCTGTGCCTTTTTTGCTGCTCTCGTTCTGTTTCTTCACGCTCTCCTCCGAACTCACTTTCCGGAGGAGGGACTAACCTCTGACCTCATCCAATCAAAACTGTCTTTGGCCAATTTCTTTGTCTAGATTTAAATTATATAAGTTATATAATATAATATAAATTAACTTAAATCTGCTTTCTTTTGTTATAGTACTAAACAGATATTATTAAAAAATAAAATACTTATAATTGCTAGTGACCTATTAAGTGACTAGGGTTACATTACCACTAAAGGTCCTTTCACACTGGACACGATTTTGACGCATGTATAATTCGCATAATGGTTTTATTTTTTGATCAGCTGTTTGTGTAATGAGTGCTTCCACACCGAAAGCGAATGTGCTGCGGCAGAAAAACGTCTCGGTTACGTATGTAACCCTCGTTCCCTGAAGGAGGGAACGGAGACGTACGTCAGAACTGACCGACGAATTGGGATCTGCTTTCAGAGACCAATCTGCTTCGAGTGTTTCTAAACGAGCCAATATCGATTGGCATGTGGTCCACGCTCTGCCCGCTATGCGGGTATAAATACAGAAGTGGAATACCGCATCCTCGCTTTTCAACTGAGGAGCCTAAATTACGCATAAGGACTAGCCTATCAGGGTAGTACAACATATGGCAGTCTCTGGGGTGGATCCAGCCTGATCCCAGGGGGGAAGAACACCGCCAGAGACGACAGAGCGAGCTCTGTCAAGGGAAAGACACGGGGCTAGCCGAGTAGGGTAGCTGGTACCGTGGAGAATACACATATGGGGTTGCCGTTAGGGAACCGCTACATATGGAACCCAGCCTACACACACGTTCCACAAGCATACGGGTGCAGGCCTGGCGCCAGACGGCCGCAACGTCTGACACCGAAGGGGTGACAGAGGAGCTCGACAGGGTTCGCCATTTTCTGGGGAACACGACTGGAGATAAATAACGCACGCATCCGGCCCAGGGGGCGGGAATGGCGTCGCAAGCCGACACTAGAACGGGCACTTCGCGCTACTGGCCATTGGGGGTGAGTACATGGGAAGATACCGGCTCTACACGGAGGCTATAGAATCTAGCGAACGTGTTAGGTGTCGCCCAGCCCGCAGCCCTACATATATCTGTTAGCGAGGCGCCCTGAGCCAGCGCCCAGGAGGAGGCTACACTCCTAGTTGAGTGCGCTCGCAACCCGAACGGGCAGGGCACGTCTTGGGACTGGTACGCCAAGACAATAGCATCCACTATCCAGTGGGCTAACCTCTGCTTGGAGACAGCCTTTCCCTTCTGCTGGCCTCCGTAACAGATGAAGAGCTGTTCTGAGGTCCTAAGGCTTTGAGTTCGGTCCACGTAGGCGTGGAGAGCCGGAGCATGCAACGGGAGCGTAGACCACCCTGACGGTTGATGTATGCAACGGCCGCAGTGCTGTCCGTGCGGACCAGTACGTGCTTGCCCTGTAGCGGCTTTTTTAGGCGGCCCAGAGCAAGATGTACTGCCAGTAGCTCTAGGCAATTGATATGCCAATACAGTTGGGGCCCCGTCCACAGACCCGAAACTGCATGCCCGTTGTACGTGGCCCCCCAGCCGGTGGATGAGGCATCCGTGAAGACCACAGCATGCCTGGACACCTGTTCTAGGGGCACTCCCGCCCGTAGAAACGAAGGGTCCGCCCACGGGCTGAAGGTTTGGCGGCAGTAAGGAGTAACTGAGACCCGGTACTTGCCGCTCTGCCACGCCCATCTCGGGACTCGGCCGTGAAGCCAGTGCTGAAGCGGTCTCATATGTAGCAATCCAAGCGGCCTTACCGCGGCTTACCGAGGCGCACAGTTCGATTGACCGAATCCAGCTCCATACCAAGATAAGAGATCCTCTGTGTGGGACAGTTTGCTCTTCTCTCGGTTGACCCGAAGGCCCAACAGGCTGAGGTGATGGAGCACCAGGTCCCTGTGTTCGCACAACTGCTCTCTGGACTGGGCAAGTATGAGCCAGTCGATCGAGGTAGTTGAGAATCCGAACGCCGCGTTCTCTGAGCGGAACAATGGCTGCCTCCGTGACTTTCGTGAAGACACGGGGCGACAGAGACAGCCCGAAGGGCAGGACTTTGTACTGATATGCCCTCTCCTCGAACGCAAAGCGTAGGAACGGTCTGTGTCTCGGGAGAATGGAGACATGAAAGTACATGTCCTTCAGGTCAATTGCTGCGAACCAATCTTGGGGACGGATGCATTCGAAAATGCGTTTCTGCGTCAACATTCTGAACGGGAGCTTGTGCAGGGCCCGATTAAGGACACGCAGGTCCAAGATTGGTCTCAACCCACCCCCTTTCTTGGGTACAATGAAGTAAGGGCTGTAGAACCCTGACTTCATATCAGCTGGAGGAACCGGCTCGATCGCGCCCTTCGACAGTAGGGCTTCGATCTCTAACCGCAAGACATGGGCATCGCAGCTCCGCACAGAGGTGAAGAGGATGCCCTTGAACTTGGGAGGCCGGCGAGCGAATTGAATCGCGTAGCCGAGTCTGATGGTACGGATGAGCCAGCGAGACAGCCTGGGGAGCTCTAGCCAGGCCCCCAGGAACCGGACAAGCGGGACCATCGGCACCACAGACGTACCCGGGGTGGGGCAGCGAGGTGGGAGACTCAGACCCGACTCGGGAGGCCCGGAGGCGGCCCGGAGGCGGCCCGGAGTGTTGTCTGAGCCTCCCCGGGTGAGGCAGAGAGTGGGTGAGAAGGCTTGGTTGCGTCCTCGGTGCCCACTCTGCTGCCCCCTGCCTGGGGAAGGCAGGAGGGAGGAATACTCGAGTTCAACCCGGGAGGCCCAGTATTCCTGGGTTGGACAGAGTGTGGGTGAGAAGACCTGGAGGCGTCCTCGGTGCCCACGCTGCTGCCCACTGGCGAAAGGAGGGGAGGCGAGGAGTGGCAAGGCCCGGGGGCGTCGCACACTGCCCGCCTGAGCCTCCTGGAGCCCAGGAAGGGAGGAAACTGCTCTCTTAATGAGTATGTGGGTACCGCTAGTCTCCGGAGAGCCAGCGGCAGGTGTGTTGTGTGTGTGTGTAGACCCCCCGGTCCTCCTCCCGGGGGGGTGGGGAGAGGTACGGACACCACCTCCCGTCGAGCAGTCCCTCTCGTCCCTGGGCTGCCCGTCTCAGGGCCGCTTGCCCCTACGCTTGCCGGCAGGCTTAGCGGAGCCCTGAGCGGGTTGGGTGCCCCCCTTTTGTCCGGCGCCCTGCTGCCCGGGTGGAGGCTGCTGCTTGGGCTTAGCAGGGGCGGAGGCGGACGCAGGGGGACGCCCTCGGCGACGAGCAGGCGGAGGCACTGCGGCCGATGACTGGGTGGAGGTAGCAGCAGGTCGTCGGGGCAGGATATTTTTGATCGCCTCCGTCTGCTTCTGGGCCATCGAGAACTGCTGGGCAAAATTCTCAATGGCGTCGCCGAAGAGGCCGGCCTGGCAGACAGGGGCGTTGAGGAACCGCACCTTGTCAGTATCACGCATGTCTGCCAGCCACAGGTGGCGTTTCTGGACCACTAAGGTGGACATCGCCCGACCCAGGGAGCATGCGGTGACTTTCGTCGCCCTGAGGGCGAGGTCGTCGCCGCGGCGCAGTTCCTGCATAACGCCTGGGTCAGAACTACCCTCATGCAGTTCCTTGAGCGCTTTGGCTTGGTAAACCTGCAGGAGCGCCATGGCATGCAAAGCCGACGCGGCCTCTCCGCAGGCTGTGTAAGCCTTGCCCGTCAGCATGGACGAGAACTTACACGCCCGGGAGGGGAGACGTGGGTTACCACGGCAGTCGGTGACGGTCTTAGGACACAGCTGCATCGCAACCGACCGTTCGACTGGGGGGATCCCCACGTAGCCCTTAGCCGCGCCGCCATCGAGGGTAGTGAGGACGGAGGAACCAGTCGATCGATGTCTGGCGCTGAAGGGCGCCAGCCACGACCTCGTGAGTTCCTGATGCACCTCCGGGAAGAATGGTACCGGGCCGGGGCGCTGAGAACCAGCACGGGCCGCTCCGAGAAACCAATCATCCAGCCGCGAGGGCTCGGGACACGGTGGAGGATTCCACTCGAGCCCGACCGCCGCGGCGCCCGGAAAAAGCATAGCCGTGAGCTCTGGATCAGGCTCGGGCAACGCTACCACACCCGAAGGGGGCAACGCAGCCGAGTCTTCATCTCCAGAGTCCATTAGCTCGTCCCCCAATGCAGCAATCGACATCATGTCCTCAGCCGGAGCTCCAAAGGTAACGGCTGGTCCCCCATGGGAGGGACCAGGACGCTCCTTTGGAAGCTCCACCGGCGCAGCGGAGGGGGGAGGGTCCCGAGGGGCTTGGTGTCCCGTCGGGGGTGCCCTCACAGTTACCCTCAGGTCTCCACCAAAGGCATCAGCCAAAGTAGCAGCCCTCTGCTTTGCAGCAGGAGGACCACTAGATCGGGGGATGCGCAATGGGACTCCACCCCTTTTGAGGTAATTGAGCCTAGACCGTAGAACTGCGATGGTCATGTTCCCGCAGTGGGAACATGAGTCATTCACAAAAGCTGCCTCAGCGTGCTGAACGCCCAAACACGTGAGGCAACGATCGTGACCGTCAACTGGGGACAGGAAGCGACTGCATCCAGAAACACACGTTTTAGTGCTAAAATGCTTTGTGAAATACTCTTAGAGTCCTAAAATTAGGACTGACACGCCTAAATTTAAATTTATTTAAAAAAATTGCTTTGCATTGTGCAAAATTATCATGAATTAGTATTGATGCTGTGAGATCCTTTTCTATTGTTATAAGTCTCCTCATTTACAGTCGGAGCAATGATGCATACACGAGTTCCATCAACAGCTCCAACAATGCCAGGGAAGCCCAAAATCCTCATAAAAGTGGCTTGATTTTGTCGCATGTTTTGAATGTTAGTTGGGAAATCAATGAACTGCCATACAGTAGTGGTCAAAAGTGATGCCCGGCCTAGGAAAATTTACATCTTCACCCTTTATTCAAATATTATTAAAAATGTGTTAAAGATTTTGTATGCAAATTGCGTAGTTGTGATTGGAGGAAACTGTTATTTGTGATAGGTAGGGTCATTTAAAAATACCTCCACACATCACTTTTGACAACCACTGCATGTTTGGTGTGGTCAGTGCCAAAATAGTGCTACTTAAGACCCTGAATACTTTGTGCTGTACACTGGTGCACTTCTACACTTTTCATATTGCCAAAATATGTAATTATGACTTTTATTTCTGCAGTTAGAGCATTGATTTGTAGAGTGGGAAAAGTTATAAAATTTTTACTTGGTCAAAATATCTTGATGATCAAGCTTTTATCATTTTATAAACTCCCTGTCACCATTTAACTCCAATACATTATATTTTTGTTGGAAAGGGTGTGTCTCCTCCTCTCTGCTGTCATCTTGTTCCTCTCCAGCTCTCTTAAATCATTTAAGAGCTGAAGACCTAGTCTTAACACTTAGGAACCTTTATAAATCACACTTATTCCTAAGTTTAGGAATAAGAGTAAAATTACATCATTCTTAGAATTTTGACACACTTAAGACTAAAATTGTATCACATGGATGCATATTCACATCCATGTGATACCATGTTTTAGAACACCGTTGCATTGTTTTAGAATAATAAATCAAAATTGTATAAAATACATTTCAGAAAAAGTTTTCAGAGAAGAGTTATTTTCAATCTTTTCCACTCATCAATGGCTTTGAATTGCATTAAGCAAATCAAATGTATGCACTTTTGCCTATAGGGTAAACATATATGTTTATATTCATACCCGATTCCAAAAAGGTTGGGACACTGTACAAATTGTGAATAAAACAGAATGCAATGATGTGGAAGTTTCAAATTTCAATATTTTATTCAGAATACAACATAGATGACATATCAAATGTTTAAACTGAGAAAATGTATAATTTTAAGGGCTAAATAAGTTTATTTTTAAATTTCATGACATCAACACATCTCAAAAAAGTTGGGACAAGGCCATGTTTCCCACTGTGTGGGATCCCCTCTTCTTTTTATAACAGTCTGCAAACGTCTGGGGACTGAGGAGACAAGTTGCTCAAGTTTAGGAATAGGAATGTTGTCCCATTCTTGTCTAATACAGGCTTCTAGTTGCTCAACTGTCTTAGGTCTTCTTTGTCGCATCTTCCTCTTTATGATGCGCCAAATGTTTTCTATGAGTGAAAGATCTGGACTAAAAGCTGGCCATTTCAGTACCCAGATCCTTCTTCTACGCAGCCATGATGTTGTAATTGATGCAGTATGTGGTCTGGCATTGTCATGTTGGAAAATGTTGGAAAATGTCTTCCCTGAAAGAGACGACATCTGGATGGAAGCATATGTTGTTCTAGAACTTGGATATACCTTTCAGCATTGATGGTGCCTTTCCAGATTTGTAAGCTGCATATGATGCGCCAAATGCACGCACTCATGCAACCCCATGTCATCAGAGATGCAGGCTTCTGAACTGAGTGCTGATAACAACTTGGGTTGTCCTTGTCCTCTTCAGTCCGGATGACATGGCATCCCAGTTTTCCAAAAAGAACTTCAAATTTTGATTGGTCTGACCACAGAACAGTTTTCCACTTTGCCACAGTCCATTTTAAATGAGCCTTGGCCGAGAGAAAACGCCTGCGCTTCTGGATCATGTTTAGATATGGCTTCTTTTTTGACCTATAGAGTTTTAGCCGGCAGCGGCGAATGGCATGGTGGATTGTGTTCACTGACAGGAAGTATTCCTGAGCCCATGTTGTGATTTCCATTACAGTAGCATTCCTGTATGTGATGCAGTTCTGTCTAAGGGCCCAAAGATCACGGGCATCCAGTATGGTTTTCCGGCCTTGACCCTTACACACAGAGATTGTTCCAGATTCTCTGAATCTTTGGATGATATTATGCACTGTAGATGATGATAGTACAAAATGGCGCCGCTGTGTTTGGTCGCCGTTCAGGTCGCTCCGCGAAGACTGTGCTTTTATTTACTATTTTACTTTCTTTTACTCTCAGTTTTTACAAACTTATCATCTGCATTGATCTACTACGACAGCAAAACTCTTTTGGACATTGGTTACCTCTACACTGGACTGTTTCAGGACACTTTCGCCGGATCCTCTGTGGCCATCTGAGATTCTTCGAACGCCGAGTTGAACAATGGCCAGAGCCAGCGGCGTAGAACAAAGAAACACCGTGGGAAACGCGCTGGTATCCGTAACAGACTGAGGAAAAGGGCATTCAGCCCTCCTCTCCCGAGCATTCTTCTAGCAAATGTTCAATCCTTGGATAATAAGATGGGACGATCTTAGAGCCAGGATAAGTTTTCAACGGGACATGAGAGACTGTAATATCTATTGTTTGTCTGAAACATGGCTCACGCCCGCGGTCCCGGACACAGCTGTGACGCCGTCGGAGAACTTCTCTGTTTTTCGGATGGACAGAACAGCCGAGGCTGGTAAATCCAAAGCGGTGGAGTGTGTTTCATGATCAACAAGAAATGGTGCGATCCCAGGAACATCACCATTCTCTCGCGGTCCTGCTCGCCTCAT
The DNA here is from genome assembly GCA_018749465.1 of Paracanthobrama guichenoti. Taxonomy (NCBI): domain Eukaryota; kingdom Metazoa; phylum Chordata; class Actinopteri; order Cypriniformes; family Gobionidae; genus Paracanthobrama; species Paracanthobrama guichenoti. The sequence goes on along the minus strand of CM031961.1, from coordinate 16,093,230 downwards.
CTGGAACATTTAACAATCATCTGCCGCCCATTCTATCTGCCTAGGAGTTTTCTGCGGTTGTCGCGACCGCCGTTTACATCCGCAGGCAGACACAGCGCTGGCTTTATCTGGCCTTCATGATGTTGCCAGCGGCGTCATAAACCAACATCCCGACGCCGGCATTCATTGTCGCGGGCGATTTTAACAAAGCAAACCTAAAGAAAGTCCTGCCAAACTTTCACCAGCACGTCTCCTGCCCCACACGAGGAGCAAACACACTGGATCACTGCTACTCTCTGTTTAGAACGCCTATAAAGCGCGGTCACTTCCAGCGCTTGGCAAATCGGATCATGCCGCCATTTTCCTCACTCCCGAATACAAACAAAAGCTCCTCCAGGAACCCCGGTGGCGGAAGTTAAGCGTTGGTCACCCCACTCAGAGACCGCGCTACAGGCAGCTCTGGGCGATGTGGATTGGGACATGTTCCGAGCGAGTTCAGCTGGCGTGAAGCGAGTTCACAGACGTGGGCGCTTTGCTTCATCAACACGCTTACAGAGCAAGCCACGCAAACAATAACAATAACGTCCTTCTCAAATCAGAAACCGTGGGTGGACAATTCAATCCAGCGGCAGTGAACATGCGCACTGCTGCTTACAACGCCGTCTCCATTCAGGGAATATGACTGAATACAGATCGTCCTGCTATGCTCTCAGACGAGCAGTTAAAGCCGCAAAACTCCGTTATAAAGACCGAGTGGAGTCTCATTTCCAACTCAACGACTCGCGGCGCATGTGGCAAGGTCTGAGGTCCATCTGCTCCTTTGGATCTAAATCCTCTGCAGAGGTGAACGCTGATCCGTTGCTCGTGAACGAGTTAAACTCTTTCTACGCTCGCTTTGACTGTAACCGCGGCAACGCGACTCCGCCAAGTGGCGCGTTAGAGGAAATTACTCAGAGCAGCAACAATCACGTGATCTCTGTCTCGGAGGATGAAGTTCGGAGAGCACTCAAGCGTGTGGACGTCAGGAAAGCTGCTGGGCCGGATGGTATTTCAGGTCGTGTTCTGCGGTCCTGTGCTGATCAGCTCACCGGGTTGTTTACATCTATCTTTAATGAGTCCCTCGCTACATCTGTGGTCCCCACCTCCTTCAAAAAATCCACCATCATCCCTGTCCCTAAGAACAGTAAACCCTCTTGCCTAAATGACTATCGTCCAGTGGCTCTCACGTCTATAATCATGAAGGTCTTTGAGAGACTCATTAAAAACACCATTTGCGCCTTCATTCCTGACACTTTGGACCCTCTTCCAGTTTGCCTATCGTCCCAATAGATCGACTGAAGATGCCATCTCTCATGTCCTCCACTCCTCCTCACTCACATCGACAGCAAAAGTGGGAACTACGTAAGACTGCTATTTATTGACTATAGCTCAGCCTTTAACACCATAGTTCCCACCAAGCTAACCTCCAAACTCCTGGATCTCGGCCTGAATCCTTCTCTCTGCCACTGGATTGAGGACTTCCTCACTGGCAGGCCTCAGGTGGTGAGAATAGGCCAGTCCACCTCCACCTCCATCACCCTGAGTGTGGGAGCTCCACAGGGCTGTGTCCTGAGCCCCTGCTCTACTCTCTCTACACGCATGACTGTTTGTCCACACACAGCTCCACCTCTATCATCAAATTTGCTGATGATACTGTTGTCCTGGGCCTCATTTCCAACAACAATGAGACGGCATACTTGGACGAGGTGGAGCATCTAACATCATGGTGCCAGGACAACTGTCTCTCTCTGAATGTTGGCAAGACCAAAGAAATGATTGTGGACTTCAGGAAGCGACAGCAACGGACATACTCCCCCTCATGATCAGCGGGTCACCAGTAGAGAGAGTGAGCAGCTTCAAGTACCTGGGAGTAAACATCTCCGAGGACCTGACCTGGACTGCTCACATTCAGACACAGGTGAAAAAGCCAGGCAAAGACTGTACCACCTGCGCCAGCTGAGGAAATTCAGGGTTTCACCAGCTATCCTGAAAACTTTCTATTTAGGGGCGATAGAAAGTGTTTTAACTCAGTGCATCACAGCGTGGTATGGGAACAGCACCAGTCATGACCGCAAAGCCCTGCAAAGAGTAGTGCGCTTATCCGAGCGTATCTCAGGGTCAGCTCTCCCGTCTCTGCAGGACGTCTACACCAAACGCTGCAAAGGTAGAGCTACCAAGATCATCAAGGACTCTAATCACCCTGCAAACCTTCATTTCACGCTGCTACCATCTGGTAGCGCTTCCAAGCCTGATGGCCAAAACTGAGAGACTCAGGAGGAGCTTCTTCCCCAGGCCATCAGACTCCTGAACTCAGTCACTTAACATCACGTGACTTCACTTCAGGATAAACATCGATACACTGACATTGCACTGCACTTTCTGTTCTCGTTGTTACTGTGTAACAACCTGTCATAAACCTGTTTGCACATTATACTCTTTATACATTTGTTAACCACATATTTATAAGTCTACAGTTTACTCACTGCAAAGTCTACTTCAATTATTTTATTCCACTTTATCCTTATTTGTTACCTTTTTTTTCTCTTGACTTGATTATTTATAATTCTACAGATATAGACATATATATATATATATATATATATATATATAAGTACTTTTTTTATATCCTATTTCTATTATAATTTCTTCCTTGTGTTTTTAACTGTGAATTTGCACTGTCCATGGAGCGGACCTGTTTACATTTCACTGCCGGTTGTATATTCTGTATATAACTGTGTATGTGACAAATAAAACTCTTGAATCTTGAATCTTGAATCTTGATAACTTCAAACTCTTTGCAATTTTTCTCTGAGAAACTCCTTTCTGATATTGCTCTACTATTTTTGGCCACAGCATTGGGGGAATTGGTGATCCTCTGCCCATCTTGACTTCTGAGAGACACTGCCACTCTGAGAGGCTCTTTTTATACCCAGTCATGTTGCCAGTTGACCTAAAAAGTTGCAAATTGGTCCTCCAGCTGTTCCGTACATTTAACTTTTCTGGCCTCTTATTGCTACCTGTCCCAACTTTTTTGGAATGTGTAGCTCTCATGAAATCCAAAATGAGCTGATATTTGGCATGACATTTCAAAATGTCTCACTTTCAACATTTGATATGTTATCTATATTCTATTGTGAATAAAATATAAGTTTATGAGATTTGTAAATGATTGCATTCCTTTTTTATTCACAATTTGTACAGTGTCCCAACTTTTTTGGAATCGGGTTTGTATTTTTAATGGAAACAGATAGGCCTTAAAACATGCATATCTTACCGTATCCTTCAGATTCTATCCTTCAACTACATGGTATTTTACATAATATTGGGAAGACCACGAAAGTTGTTATCATTAGGTTATTGTCTGTCTGTGCCCGACGTCAACAGCAGAGGTTGTACAGTAATGTGTCATCTGACTTTTAAAAACCAGCCAATGGGCCATTCAGTCACCGAGCAAGTACTTCGGTGTCTGTCATTATACCGTCTATGTTGCTAAGCTGTCTGCTTAGATAGGAAGATAATTGATCATTAGTTGTGTGAAAATCTTTTCTCAGAACACAAGTTCTGCTATTTAGAACACAATTTAAAGTGGAATTATCATGTGCTATGCTATGTGCTTTTCCACAGCAAAAGAGTTCAAAAGCAATGGATCAACTACAAATATTTCAATTTAAATCAATACAAACATATTGTAACTTCTAGATAATTATTTTTTTTATTAAATTTCAGTGCTAAACTCTATTAATGAGAGTGGAATATTTAATTTACACATGTATATCAGATGTAAAACAGAATTGAAATCTTTCTGTTTAGTTCATTACTTCGCTTACTCTAATAAAGAGTGTGTGCGCATGGTCTAGACACTAGAGTGTCCGTACGGTGCGCACATATTTACACCTAGTTTATTTTTCATAAATTTGGTAAAAATTGGAAAATTGTGTATGCACATTTCAGTGCTATTTGTGCGTATGCAAGGCTTATTTATCAGGCCCCTGATCAATGAAAGTCAGATACATTGATGTAACATTCTCAAATCATGCAGGATCAAATAGATTACCAGGTTTTGTTCAGGTTTTGCTCCCCCATTTTAGGTGAATTATTCCCTTAAGACTTGCTAAGGAATTTGACTCATGTCTGGTTGATTTAGCAACAATGTATGTTTAACAGTGTGGACCTGATTGAAAGTGTGAGACAAAGTGAAGTGGAAAAGCATGGTTTTGAATAACAGAACAAGGTTCTGAAAAAAAAAAAAAAAAAAAAAAGGATGGATTTTTATTGTTGCTTTCAAATTCATGCACATAACAGAAATGAAATTTGTGACAGGGCCTTTTTAAACATGAACCAGTAAATCAGGGGACAAATGCATCAAGCTTTTCACAGTCACAGTCCAAGATCAACTTCCCTGGCCCCTTAAATCTGCCCATTTGTATTCGAATAGCAAAAGCTTATCAAACATAAGCCACCTGCCAAGCCTGATACACAAAACACCAGCCAATGGTATGAGTCATTGTGTGCTTGCTATACGATTTTAAATGAAGGGGATACATCTCTACTGAGGGTGAGTCTATCTAGTGCTACTTAACAAAGCCATCTATACCGTTAACGTGCATAACCACTAAATTGGATTCTTAAGGTATAATATAAAAGATCCAATTTCAGTTTAGAATGGAACCTCTCTGATTCTGGTCAGATGTTAAATTTTTACCTTATTTATGTGCTGACATTCATCTCTTGGTTATGATCATTACATTTCTCCCCATTTTCCCATGTATACGTAATAGTTCCCTATCTGTGTTCTGTCTCCAGAGAGTATTTAGCCCAAGTGCATTAGAAGCAGGAGGTGGTGGTGAATAAGGATGTTCTTTAATCTTTCACTCATAATGGTTTCTTCAAACATTATCACACCTCTCTGCATTCAAATTACTGTGATTGATCCACCTCGGGTATCAGGGGTACTTTAAAGTCTCTGCTTTGCAATCACCTGAACTTGTCACCTGCACTGAAAAACAAGCCATATAAAAGCCCTTCATTTGGATGCAGTGCAGATCAGTTGTTATACCTCCATCAGCACATGTTCTCATGTGGAATGAAGTGCTAGAAGTATATTGCATCCCAACAGGTGATATTAGCAAGAATTCCACACCCAATCAAAGGCTTCCTCAAAGAGAAATTTTACCATGAAGTAGGTTGTTTGGGAAATCGCAGTCTTTGGGTTTGTCTAATTCCACTCTCTAAGTCACCAGGGGCCTGATGTATAAATGTTGCGTACGTACAAAATGGATAGAAATGTGTGTACACAATTTTCCACGCACAGCCTATCGGGATTTATAAAAAAATAAACTAGGTGCAGGTATATGCGCACCGCACGGACACTCTAGACTGTGTATGCACTCTTTTACTGGAGTGAGTAATGAAGTAAACAGAATTATATAAACTCTGTTTTACATCTGATATACACATTTAGATTAAATATGCCACTCTCATTAATGGAGTTAAGCACTGAAATTTAATGAAATCATTATCCAGAAGAATTTTTTTAATAATGATTTACATAACTTACAATTACCATTGCACACCTGTATGTAATAGATAACTGCACAGGAAAGATGATCAAAAAATCTACAGGATTTCCTTTAACTTTTGATAATAATTGAAATAGAAATATGTATAGTGGATGTGCTGCTTTTGAACCCTTTTCCTCGGGCATGCTGTGTTTTAATGTTTTAACTACAGCGAGGATTGCTTGGCACATGATAATTCCGCTTTAAATTGTGTTCTAAATAGCAGAACTCATATTCTAAGAGCAATTTGATTTGTTTAAAGCAATAATAACAAATTAAAAAAAAATACTATTTGGCAAGTGGAAAAGATCTTGGAAAACTCTATGTTCTGTTTGGTCTTTATTTTCATTGTGTTCAGTTTCTGTTTGTCTGTTTTCCTCTGACCCAGTTTTCCTATGAATTTCATTGTTTCATTTAATTAACCTGTCCTCGATAATTATTTCATCAGCTCTTTTGTTTGCCCTCTGTATTTAAGCCCTCAGTTTCAGTTTGTTCCTTGTTCTGGATTGTTTGTTGTGAGGTTTTAACATTTGTTGAAATGGTTGTACTATTCATTTTCTCCTGTGTGTTTCCTTGTTTGAATCTAGACTATTTTGGGTATCTCCTTTGTTGTGCACTTTGTTACAGCCACCCAACTGTGACATCTCTGAAATATACTATATTGTATACAATTTTGATTTATTTATTCTAAAACAAGGCAAGGATACTGAATTATTTTCATTGCTCATTTTGGAAGGGAACAGTTCTCTGATGTGGAAAGGAAATTAACCCTTTGATGCATGGCTTACTAAATCAAAGGAGGAGAAGGGGGTTATTTTTTATTTATTTTTTTTACTTCAAATAAATAATTCCCAGTTCCCTTTCAGTCAGTCATGTTCGACATTATGTAAACATCACTGACATAATGGGATCACTTCTGGGAGGCCTATCAGCTTCGAGTGTATACAGAACGAGCCTCAGAATGAGTGTATGCATCTCGCGCTCCACCCCGCAGTGCAGGTATAAATACTGAAGCTGATGCAGTGCACATTTGTCATTCATTTCGGAGCCGAATATTTGCGCTGCTGAAGACTGTGTCCGGCATCCAATTCCTCCTGCCGTGGTAATCCGCGTCTCCCATCTAAGGCCTGTAAGTTTTACCGAAGGTCGCGGAGGTGGCCATTGCTCCCATGAGAGAGTGTGGTGTTTGCATTGTCAACTATCTCGACGACCAGCTGATTCTGGCCCAGTCGAGAGAGCAGTTGTGCGAACACAAGGACTTGCTCAGTCACCTGGAGTATGAATGAAATCCTGATTGGTGCTGTATTGACGGCATACCCAGAAGTATAAAAGGGGCGTTGGCACACAACAGAGTTAGCTTTTTATTATATTTTATATTTTATATTATATTTATTATATTTTATATTATATATTTTTTTATATATTTTTAAACTTACACTTTGAAACCCTTTTTCAAAAGTTTGTATTTTCAAGCCCCCAAAATGCAGCTGTTGTGTAATTGAATAGCCAAAATGCATACAAAGTTTTCCATTTTAAGTAGCCCCTAAGACCCTAACCCTGACAGTCTTCCACTCCACAGTATTTGAATACTGAGGTGTTCTAATGTGGTTTCCTTACTATTGCACTAGTTATAAATTTCAAGCCTTTGTACTCTTACAACATGTTTTAATATCTTGCAGCTATGACAATTCATTGTACATACAGTAATTCATTTTGTAAGGTACTGTAAACTATTTTGTGAACAGATATTCAGTCTACAATCCACAGAGCAATTGCACCATCTTGTATTTATCAGTGAATATGTTCCACTGACAAACTTAGCACGTACATAGTATTGGCAGATACATTTTACACACTAATGCAAAATGGACTCTTTAGAGGCACGTATACCGTGTACAAATTGAAGACAAGTAGTTGTGCTTAACTAAGCCTCTGAGTGATTGCAAGGCTACATTTCCTCTGCACCTTTTCTGAATTCAGTCATACTGTTTGATTTTCCTCCTATGCATTTAGAACAGAGAAAATGAATAAAGACCTGGCGCAATACAGTCTGTTTGAGCTCACAGCACAAAAGGATATTCTGTCTTCTCTAGACTCTCTGAGATATAGTTGCCATGGACTTTGGCTTAACCACAGTTATGCAACGAGTTTAACCAAGTCATTAAAAGGATTTAACATGTTCAAAAAAAGAAAAAGAAAAAAAAAAGTGAATTTATTACATACATGCTATAGAAATTTAGTGCACATTCTATCATGAGGAAGACTAAAAGTTCAACACATTCAAACAAAATTACTACCATAATTGTAAAAAGGATTGGCAATTACAGTGTCCTCAATATAAAGTGCAACAGGAGTTCATCATGCATGTTTGACAGTTTAAAGGAATAATTTGAAGGGGTGACGTGTGAACCATTTAATAGGATCCCTGGGCATGCTCCTTGTGAGGTTTATTTTTTTGGTTGTTTGTTTTTTATTTTTGCAAAACTTTTAGAAAATGGTTCATACATACAAAGTTGGTTGATAACATACCTGCAATTAAGTAGTCTAAAGTTAACAATCACTTGTTTACAAAGTGCCATGGGAAGTCAAACTATCTCAAATTTTCTTATACTGAACATGTTAATTTCCTTTAATCTCTTGGAATATCTGAAAGCCAGGTTTTACCTAATATCTGTCATTAGCAGAACACATTTTACACATGGGGGAAACTAATTGTTTAGTCAATTCAAGAAGGTCCATCCTTTAAAGCTTTTGATTCTAACCTGTACTTGGCCTTATGAAAAGTAACACTGTTCTTGTAATTGTTTAACTATAGCATTTGTTACATTAAGGATATATTACAGGTAAGACCATTGATGGCTCCTCATTACCATGCTTGGGCAATATAAACTTTTTTATTTTTTCTATAACATTTGTTATGAAAAATAGCAACTGTTACAGACTTTTAAAGGTCTAGGGTTAGAACGTAACGTTTAGATATTGCTGTAATGGAGCGGGCAGCAGGAAAGACCAGACAAAAGTGGATAAGGCCAATTGATTTATTAGTACATAAAGCCGGAGCCACTAGTCAGTATATGGATGCGATATATTACAATGCATTTTGGAAAAAAAAAAAGAAAACAAAAAGAAATACAATAAACTAATGGGGAAAAAGGGTTAGCGCCAAATAAAAAAAAAAAAAAAAAAAGAAGAAAACAAAAATAGCTCATGAACTAAGTTCCCCAAAACCCTCTAAACTTGCTAACCAAAGAAAGATGTGAAAAGCAAAACCGAGATCTTCGGCGCATCCGATGCCATAACTAAACCTACTCTAAATAAGAAAAAAAAAATACAAGGAGGGCGCTCACCTCTTACCTGATGTGTATAACATTTGATAACTGCGGGTAATATGTATATCGCGTGACCTGCTTACCTGTTCTCTATTTCCCCAGAAGGTAATAAATTACTCTTAACTCTCAACATAATACAAAATGAAGTGTTGGATTCAGACAAGAAATAACGAAAGAGATACAAGGTATGACAGGCTCTAACTTAAACACCTCTCACACTCACTCACTCACTCACTCACTCACTCACTCACTCACTCACTCACTCACTCACTCACTCTCACTCACTCACTCACTCACACTCACTCACTCACACACACACACACACACACACACACACACACACACACACACACACACACACACACACACACACACACACAATATCTGCGTACACACAAAACCGCTGAAACCGACTCAAAATGATGTAGTATACATGCCAGGCCAGTATGTGGCGCTGTAATTCTGCCACAGAAATACACTAAAAACAGAAAAGTTGTGGCTAGAAGGGGTACAGCAATGGTAGGATGTGAGGCAAAATCTCACAATAAAATAACAATAAATAAATTTGCTACTTACCAGATTGTGTTATTGTTATTAATGCCTACACCTACCCCAACCCTAAACCTACCCTTACAATAATGCTAATACAGTAATTAAATGACACAATATTGATGTGTGCAAGAAAATGGTCATTCCAAAAAGGGTGTCATTCCAGAGGCTCATCTGCACAGCAACAGCACCTGGTGGCCGGAAAACGCCAACCATGAAATAGGTATTGAAATAATTTTGAAACTATACCACCACCATCCCCGTACAAACTCCAGAAAAGGTTGAATATGTACAAACGGCGATGGTATGTACGCAAGCATTACATGTTTAGCCTATAGGCAAGCACATTTGAATGCGTATCTGTACAGAGGGGAAAGGAAGGAGGCCTTCACAGGGGAGAGTCTAGTTTACACAGTGTCTCTGCAGACACTTCAGGGCTGTGTTGTGGTCATGTCTAGGTGCAGGTCCACCATCTGATCTGGATCCAGCAGACTATAGTAAACCTCGGGATAAACAGAAAGACTAACATTAGCGTAGATGCCATTATTTTTATGATGTAACAAGTACATCAGGTGTTATGGGAAGTGTTCCTGGATCCGGCAGACCTAGTTAATGCAGCCTAACAATCATTTAACTGATTGATAATGTTCTATGCGTATGCCATAGTAAAGAGATTTTAGTCTAGATTTAAACTGACAGAGTGTGTCTGCTTCCTGAACAATGCTAGGAAGACTGTTCTAAAGTTTAGGTGCTAAATAGGAAAAGGATCAACCGCCAGCAGCGGATTTTGATATTCTAGGTAATATCAACTGCCCAGAATTTCGAGGATGCAATAGACGTGATGGAGTATAATGCGTTAAGAGCTCGTTCAAGTACTGGGGAGCTAAGCCATTTAGTGCTTTGTAAGTAATAAGCAAGCTTTTAAAATGTATACTATGTTTAAAAGGGAGCCAGTGCAGTGTTGACAGAACCTGGCTAATATGGTCATTCTAGTAAGAACTTGGCTGCTATGTTTTGGACTAGCTGGAGTTTGTTTATTAAGCATGCAGGGAAACCACCCAGTAGAGAATTACCATAATCTAGCCTTAAGGTCATGAACTGTGAACTGTTCAGCATTTTGCATTGAAAGCATGTGCCGTAATTTAGATATATTTTTAAGATTGAAGAAATAAGTTTTACAGATGCTAGAAACGTGGCTTTCAAATGAAAGATTGGTATCAAAGAGCACACCCAGGTTCCTACCTGACGACAAGGACTTGACAGAGCAGCCATCACGTGTTAGACAGTATTAGGTTACTACGTGCTGTTTTTTTTTTTTTTTTTTTTTTTTTCAGAATTAAATTGTAGGAAATTACTAGTCATATATTTTATATATATATATATATCAGCTATGCATTCCGTTAATCTTGTGAATTGGTAAGTTTCGTCAGGGCACGAAGAAATATAGAGCTGAGTATCATCAGCATAACAATGAAATCTAATGCCATGCTTCCTAATGATATCTCCCAAGGGTAGCATGTTCAGGGTAAAAAGCAATAGTCCTAGCACTGAGCCTTACAGTACTCCATACTGAACTTGTGATCAATATGACATCTCTTCATTTGCTGCTACAAACTGATAGCGGTCAGATAAGTATGATTTAAACCTATAAATTAGGTTTAAAATTTATAGAAATTTAAAATTTAAAAAATACTATAAATTACAGCAACACCTCCCCCTTTTCCTTTCAGACACGGCTCATGTTTATAACAATAATCTTGGTGGGTGGACTCATTTAAAGTAATGTAATCGTCAGGTTTTAGCCAGGTTTCTGTCAAACACAGCACATCTAGGTTATGATATGTAATCATATCATTAACAATAAGCGCTTTGGAGGGAAGGGATCGAATATTCAGCAACCCAAGCTTCATCATTTGTTCATTTGTTTTATATCTGTTTTTTTATTTGTTGAACATCAATAACATTTTTACCCTTAAATGGGTTTGAGAGCTTTTTGTATTTACTAATTTGGGGAACAGACACAGTCTCTATGTGATAATATCTAGGTGAAAGAGTCTCTGTGTGTTGGGATTTATCTGACTGACGTGAGACAGCTAGCAGACGGTCGGTTTAGCCAGTCTGTCTGCTTCCTGACCTGGGCCCCAGTTAGTCAATGTTCAACTCTTAGACTATGTGCGATATTACTAGAGAGAAGAGCGGCACCATCCCAGGAGGAATGAATACCATCTCTTTTTAACAGGTCGGGTCTGCCCCAAAAGCTTCTCCAATTGTTTATGAACCCTATGTTATTCTGCGGACACCACTTAGACAAACAGCCGTTGAGTGAGGACAGTCTGCTAAGTATCTCATCACTCTGGCAAACAGGAAGTGTTTAAACATCCTCAATTAAAGTTCAAAACTCTGGCCAGTTGATAATACCTAGAATATCAAAATCAACTGCAGGCGGTTGATCCTTTTCCTATTTAGCACCTAAACTCTGGAACAGTCTTCCTAGCATTGTTCAGGAAATAGACACACTCTGTCACTTTAAATCTAGACTAAAAACACATATCTTTACTATGGCATACTCATAGAACATTATCAATTTATACAACAAAAATGTATCAAAACGCCCCCCAAAAAAAAAATCCTATTATCACTGTAAAGTTGCTTTGAAGCAATCTGTGTTGTGAAAAGAGCTATATAAATGAGGGTGACTTGACTTGACTTGACTTGACACAAGGGCTGCCTCAACGACCTTCATGAAGATGTGAGGAGACAGGGCTAACCCGAATGGAAATACCGTGTACTGGTATGCCTGCCCCTAGAAAGCAAACCGTAGAAACGGTCTGTGTAGAGGAAGAATGGAGACATGAAAGTATGCGTCCTTCAGGTCGATCGCTGCAAACCAATCCAATGGAAGGAAGGATGAGCGTTCCGCTGCAGGTCTGGCGAAAGAGGGGGATGAGAGCAGCTAGGCATTGCGTCGCACACTGTCAACCACACCCTCTTGGGGCTCGGAGGTGAACATGTCAGATCTTTCTTTAACCATGAATAGGGTGCCGCCGACAATGAGGCCAGCGGCGGAAGGGGAAAACAAAAGATTCTACCCTGCCCTCCACTGGGGGAAGGAGTGGTCCTGTTACCATCTTCTGGGAAAGACCGTTATTCACCTCCGAGCTGCCCATCTCAGGAGTGCCGCTTGGCCTGGCATTTGGCAGGCTTAGGGGCGGAGACTGACTGGGCCACCTTCCTGCAACCTCCTCCACACCATGGCCCGGGTGAAGGCTGCTGTTGGGGCCAGGCAGGAGGAGCGGGAGCCGCAGAAGGGCGCCCTCGACAGGGAGCAAGCTGAGGCATCTGAGCCGGTGGCTGGGTGGAGGCAGCAGCTGGCCGCCAGGGCAGAATATGTTTGATCGCCTCAGCCTGCTTCTGCAGTTGAGAACTGTTGGATGAAGTCCTCAACCGCCCCGCTGAAGAGCCCAGTCTGAGGGATAGGTGAGTTGAGGAACTTGGTCCGCTCAGCCTCCCACATATCTGCCAGGTTGAGCCATAAATGGCGTTTCTGGACCACACAAGTGGACATCACCTGACCGAGAGAGCGTGCAGTAACGTCTCGCTGACGTATGTAAACCTCATTCCCTGAGGAGGGAATGGAGACATAACGTTAGTGACTGACGAATGGGGGCTTCTAGGCGAAACCCCCATTCGTCAGTCACTGACGTTACTCGGAGTGACTGAACGAAAGGAAATCTTTGTCGCCAGTGGGGCGAGGTCGGATGCTGCACACAACTCCTGCATTAATGCAGGGTCAACAATCCCACATATACCCACGAGGTGGGCCGGAGTTACGCTATGCAAATTCTGCAGACCATGGCATAGATTTTGTAGAACTTGAAGTTGATACTCTTCTAAGCGAAACCCCCATTCCCTCAGTCACGGACATAACGCGGAGTGACAGACTGAAAGGGATCCATGGTTACAACCCAAGACAATTTCTTACTAAGTAAAGATTTCACAGCAAAAAAGACACAGGTAACACAACTTGAAGATGGACAGATTTAGAATTAAACTGAAAGGCCATTTACGTAAAAAAAAAAATAAATAAAAAAATAAATAAAAGTATGAACTATCAACTAGACAACTGAACGTATGTAGAAGATTGTGTATAACAGGACTTTCAACTGTCATAAGTCTGCAACGTGTAAGAATGTCCTACTCCCAATGGAGATTTTCAAGCATCTGGTTGTGACGATATGAAACCTGCTCTGTCGTTCAGAAGAAAAAGTATGTGTGTGTATAGTGTTCTTGGTGTTGAAAATTCCAAGAAAAGGCTCTTGAACAGTTTCCATCAGGGACATTTTAGGAATCTAATCACTTGTGTCCTTAGAGATATGATACTAATTAGCACTGAAATATACATCACAGTCAAATCTTGTTTAATTAACCGTGATGAAATTGCATCACCATTTTTTTCACCACCCATATTTAAATTGAGTGTAAAAAGTACTTTTATATACCACATAGATAGTTTGATTGACTATGAGAAAATATATATATGAATATTGGTTTGAGTTTTCTGTGAATAAATACCACACTCTACAAAACCTATTATCCAGGCACCTGTGTAATTACAACAGGCCATACAATATACCTGTTCAAATGGTTAACTTGTTATACAAAACAATATTTTGAAGTATATTTTGTATGTGATGTTTCCTCCACTGCAGTAATGCTAGGGTGTTCCAGGTGCAGGTGCAGGATTTTTAAATGTTTTGCTAAGGTGTTTTTAACACATTGCTGTGTGTTGGGGGTGGATTGCAAGGTGATGCTAGATGGTTGCATACTGTACTTAATACAGCCCACCCCCAAGTCTCAATGATATTCTGGATCTCTTGGATCTCTACTTCACTGTAAAGTAGAAAGGAATATAAGGAATTATACACTTTATTTTTATTTTTTTTCATCTGTCTGGTGATTAAAAGCATGATTGCTTAGAAAAGTAGAAGCACACTTTTACTCAACAATAAGTGATTTTGACAAAAATACAGTATATAGAGTTTTCAGTGACCCTTGTGACATTGTGGCAACAGCAGCACATTCCTTGAACATGTCAAATGGGAGATGATCTGCTCTCAATGATGAAATTGGGATCCGCAAAAGCTGTAGTCACATGCAATAAAAAAGTGAAGTCAAGTCACCTTCATTTATTTAGTGCTTTTTACAATGCAGATTGTTTCAAAGCAGCTTTACAGTGATAATAGGAAATTAATGGAAGAGAGATTGTTTTGGCTGTACAGCAGCTCTAGAAAAAGGTTATTGTCCAACTAAAGTAAGTTTTTGATTGATTAATTTCCGTTGTAAAAAATCATTATTTATGTACTTTGGGTCCACTTACACGACACCATTTTGAAATAAAATAGAAAAATGCATTCTGGCCTTTTATTTGCATGGCAACAGCTTTTTGTAGGCTAGGGAATGCAGACTTTGAAATAGGTTTTGAAACAAAACCATTATCACTATCAAAAAATGTGAATCTGTGATGGCATACATGTAAGCATTACATGTTTAGTCTATAGGCAAGCGAGTCTGAATAACGTATGTGCGCAGGTGCTTGGTTTTTACAAAATGACTGCCAAATTACTTGTCTGGCATGCATAATACAGCGTTTTTTGTCATTTCTGCGAATCCATGTGAATGGGAATGATTTTGATAACTTTTTTATCTGTACACAGGGAAAGTGAACACAGGGGAGAGTCTAGTTGACACGGTCAACACTTCAGGGCTGCATTGTGGTCGTGTGTAGGCGCAGGTGATTTGCATACGGCCTGTATACGGCAGACTACTGTATACCTTGGGATAAACAGAGAGACTAATATTAGCATAGATGCCATTCTTCTTATGATGTAACAAGTACATCAGGTGTTATGGGAAGTGTTCCCAGTTCCCTATATACATTGATATTAAATAGAAAACTAGATAATATAAATTGAAATTAAATAATATAAATTGGTAATGGTAATGATAATGATAATGGTCTATGAGTATGCCAGGTTAAAGAGATGTGTTTTGTGTCTAGATTTAAACTGACAGGATGTGTCTGTTTGGGAATGTGTTCATGGGAGTGTGTCTGTGTGTCTGTTCCAAAGTTTAGGTGCTAAATAGGAAAAGGATCTACTGCCTGCAGTTGACTTTGATATTCTAGGTATTATTAACTGGCCAGAATTTTGAGATTGCAATTGACGTGAAGGACTATAATGCATTAAGAGCTTGTTCAAGTACTGGGGAGTTAAACCATTTAGTTGTAAAATGTTTATGCAGTGTTTAATAGGGAGCCAATGCAGTGTTGACAGAACCAGTCTAATATGGTCATACTTCCTGGTTCTAGTAAGAACTCGAATTGCTGCGTTTTGGACCAGCTGGAGTTTATTTATTAAGCGTGCAGGGCAACCACCCAGTAGAGCATTACACTAATCTAGCCTTATATATGAAGTGTCAAATAAGAAAAGTGACTTTGCATATATTTTTGCAAAATATTAAATAATTGGATTAAGGTAAAAACTGCTACACAGCAGTTGAGATTTTAACACTGTCCAGATAAAATGTTCACTAAGTAAAGTTTACTTGGTGAATACTTGTTACTCCCACTGCGACACATTAAGGGTACATTCAGACTGCCAGCAATATTGACTTATATCAGATTTGTTAAATGTGACTCAGATGTGTTTTTTTTTTTTTCATAACAGTGTGAATATAACAAACCGCATGGAATCTGATCTTTTAGAGTCTGATTTAGGCCACTTCTATATCTGGTCCTCAATTAGAGACTGGTTTGGGGTCATATTAACAAAGCATCTTATGGCTAAAAGAAGCTCCTAACTTACCAAGAAACTCTGAAATAAAAGTATTTCACAAAGCATTTTAGTGCTAAAACCAGCTCCTAAATCTGGGAAAAGTTAGGCGTAGTCAAGAGGAGTAGTCTAAGTCACTAAGACCAAATCACAAACAATCCTAAAATGTAAATGTACCCAGCCAAGTAGTTAACCAACACATTTATGCTGTGAAGACATAACCAGTCCAGACCATATTTGTAGTAGTGATGTACCACATAACATTCCAGCAACGCAACTTTGGAATTTCCGTAATCATCGTGGCGATGTTATAGCTGTACGTCACTGGAACATGACTAGTACGTCTCAACGATCAAACTGGCATGTTGTGAAAATATAACATGATCTGACCATATTAGACGCAGCAACATGCCAAATAATGTTCCAGTTTGTCGTGGCAACGTTATAGCGGTATGTTGCTGGAACATGGAGGTGAAACAGAGTAACACCTTATTAATGTTGCTAATCTACAGTTTTTAATTAATCTACATTTTTAACTTTTGAAAGAAGTCTCTTATGCTTACCAAGGCTGCCTTTATTTGAAAAGTAAAAACAGTATTATTGTGAAATATTATTACAATAAAAAATAAAAAAACTGTTTTCTATTTTAAAATGTAATTTATTCCTTTGATGCAAAGCTGTATTTTCAGCATCATTACTCCAGTCTTCAATGTGACATGATCCTTCAGAAATCATTCTAATATTCTGATTTGATGCTCAAGAAGCATTTCTTACTATTATCAATGTTGAAAACTTTTGTGCTGTTTCATATTTGTATGGAACAAGTGATACATTTTTCAGGATTATTTAATGAATACAAAGTTTAAAAAAGTTTGAAAGTTAAAAATCTTTTATAACATTATAAAAGTATTTAGGCTACTGTCACTTTTGATCAATTTATTGCATTCTTGCTAATAATGTCTTCCAAAAAAAAAAAAAAAAAAAAAAAACACATACAGACCCCTAACTTTTGAACAGTAGTTCAGCAACTGTTTTCAACATTGATACTTATCTGAAATGTTTATTGAGCATTAAATCAGCATATTAGAATGATTTCTGAAGAATCATGTGACATTGAAAACTGGAGTAATGATGCTTAAATGTAGTAAAATAATAAATTACATTTTACAATTTCTTGACTGGCAGTGCATATTATTACATTTAAATGGCAATACACCTTTAATAAACAGTGTACACATTCTCAAAGAACTAAAATTTTGATGATTACTTCTGTGAGGGAAGTAATCCTGATGGAGGCAGAAGTGAGTTCTGCCTCCATCAGTTGAGTCGTTCCCAGACTTTCTCATTTTTCACCTTTCCCTTGAATCTCAGGTCCATTATAGCAGCCTCCTCAAAAAAATACCATCTTCATGTACAGAAAATAATAATTAAACAATAATTTTACTTTAAGGGTATATCTCATATATGTATAGGGGATTATGAAATGTTGTTTTGTATTGGTTTTTTGCAGCTGGTAATATTTGGATAGGTCACTGCAGACTTCTTTAATGGTGGCCACAAATTGTGAATCTGGTTCCCAAGGCAGAATCTGGACACATGTAGCATATTTCCTGTCACTTGACACACACACAGGGTAGATGTGCATAGAACAGATGAACTGATGAACTCTGCAGCATTCCCCAAGTCATCATCTGTGACCTTTTCAAGCTTGAAACAAAATCATTAAAATATTATAGTGTATATATGGTACATTAAGTTACACAGATTATTTGTTCCCTTTCAGTCGGTCACGTTCGACGTACGTCAGAACTGACCGACGAATTGGGATCTATTTTCGGAGATCAATCTACTTTGAGTGTTTACAAATGAGCCAATAATCATTGTCATGCGGACCCCGCTCCGCCCGCAAAGTACTGCATATCGCTTTCAACTTCGGAGCCGAACTGCGCTGTTACTAGCCTTTTCTTTTCATCTACTAGAGAAATTATTACGAGTCTGCTATAGAGGATTCCACTGCTTCATTGGTGCGGGTGTGACGGCGCGAGGCAGTGACTGGCTGCTGAACACAATAACAGCTGTTCTCACAGCTTGCTGGGTGTTTCACTGAGTGCTCACAGCGGGCTTGCACACACGAACCACTGCAAGCCGCAGCCACCTTCCCTGACTCCTCCATCCTCACTACCCTCGATGGTGGCGCGGCTAAGGGTTACGTGGAGATCCCCCCAGTGGAGCGGTCGGTAGCAATGCAACTGTGCCCTAAGACCGCTACCGACTGGTGGGGAAATCTGTGTCTCCCCTCCCGGGCGTGTAAGGTCTCGTCTGGTCTAATGGGCAAGGCTTACGCAGCCTGTGGAGAAGCCGCGTCATCTTTGCATGCCATGGCGCTCCTGCAGGTCTACCAGGCCAAAGCGCTCAAGGAACTGCACGAGGGTAGTTCCGACCCAGGGGTTATACAGGAACTGCGTACCGCGACGGACCTCGCCCTATGGGCTTGTGGTCCAGGAACGCCACCTGTGGCTGAACCTGGCAGATATGCGTGAGACTGACAAAGTGCCCCTGTCTGCCAGGCCGGCCTCTTTGGCGACGCCATCGAGAACTTCGCCCAGCAGTTCTCGGTGGCCCAGAAGCAGACAGAGGCTATCAAAAATATTTGCCCCGGCGACCCACTGCTGCTCTCTGGAGTCCAGCGGTACCCACATTCTCAATAAAAAAGCAGTTTCCTCCCTCCCTGGGCCCCAAGAGGGTCAGGTTGGCAGTGTGTGATGCCCCCAGGCCTTGTCACTCCTTTCCTCCCCTCTCCCCTTCACCAGGGGGCAGCAGTGTGGGCACGGAGGATGCCCCCGGGCCTTCTCACCCTTCTCATCCGGGCCGCCTCCGGGCCTCCCAAGTCGGGTCTGTGTACTCCACCTTGCTGCCCCACCCCAGGTATGTCTGTGGTGCCGTTGGTCCCGCTTGTTCGGTCTTTGGGGGCCTGGCTAGGTCTCCCCAGGCTGTCTCGCTGGCTCATCCGTACCATCAGACTCGGCTACACGATTCAGTTTGCACACCGGCCTCCCAAGTACAGGGGCATCCTCTTCACCTCCGTACGGAGCAGCGATGCCCATGTCTTGCGGTCAGAGATCGATGTCCTGCTGACGAAGGATGCGATCGAACTGGTTCCTCCAGCCAATATTAGGTCGGGGTTCTACAGCCCCTACTTCATTGTACCCAAGAAAGGGGGTGGGTTAAGACCGATCTTGGACCTGCGCATTTTGAGTCGGGCCCTGCACAAGCTTCCGTTCAAAAATGTTAACGCAGAAACGCATTTTCGAATGCATCCGTCCCCAGGATTAGTTCGCAGCGATCGACCTGACATGTCTCCATTCTCCCTCGTCACAGACCGTTCCTATGCTTTGCGTTCAAGGGGAGGGCATATCAGTACAAAGTCCTGCCCTTCGGGCTGTCCCTGTCACCTCGCATCTTCACGAAAGTCGCGGAGGGAGGCATTGTTCCGCTCAGAGAACGCGGCGTTCGAATTCTCAACTATCTCGATGACTGGCTTATCCTGGCCCAGTCTCGGGAGGAGTTGTGCGAACACAGGGGCCTGGTGCTCTGTCACCTCAGCCTGTTGGGACTTCGAGTCAACCGAGAGAAGAGCAAACTATGTTCCATACAGAGGATCTCTTAACTGCTTGAATATGTTCAAGGGCAGGACGGCGGTCCCACTGAAATCATTTCAGAGGCTCATGGGGAATATGGCATCTGTAGCCGCGGTAACGCCGCTCGGAATGCTTCATATGAGACCGCTTCAACGCTGGCTTCACGGCCGAGTCCCGAGATGGGCATGGCAGAGCGGCAAGTGCCGGGTCTCAGTTACTCCGTACTGCCGCCAAACCCTCAGCCCATGGTTGGACCTTTTGTTTATACGGGCGGGAGTGCCCTTAGAGCAAGTGTCCAGGCATGCTGTTCTCTCCATGAATCCCGATTGCATTGGCATATCAATTGCCTGGAGTTGCTAGCAATACGTCTCGCCCTGGGCCGCCTCAAAAAGCTACTGCAGGGTGAGCATGTTCTGGTCCGTTCGGACGGCACTGCGGCTGTTGCGTACATCAACCATCGCCCGCCATCTCCTCCTGTGGAGTCAGAAGCATCTGAGGTCGCTTCGAGCCATCCACATCCCTGGTGCACTGAACCAGACAGCTGATGAGCTCTCTCGTCAGTCAACACTTCCGGGAGAGTGGCAACTCCACCCCTGGTGCGTCCAGCTGATATGGGACCTTTTCAGAGCCGCGCAGGTAGACCTGTTCGCCTCTCCGGACTCGACCCATTGCCAGTTGTACTATTTCCTGACCGGGGGCACCCTCGGCACGGATGTACTGGCACACAGCTTGCCTTGGGACCTACGCAAGTAGGCGTTTCCCCCAGTGAGCCTTCTAGCACAGACACTGTGCAAGATCAGGGAGGACGAGGAGCAGGTCTTGCTAGTTGCGCCCTACTGGCCCAACCGGACCTGGTTCTCCGAACTAACACTCCTCCCGACAGCCCCTCCCTGGCCTATTCCTCTGAGGAAGGACCTTTCTCAGAGATGGGACACCTTGTGGCACCCACATCCAAACCTCTGGAAACTCCATGTCTGGTACCTGGATGGGACACGGAGGTTCTAGGTGGCCTGCCACAAGCAGTGGTAGGCCCCATTACTTCTGCTAGAGCCCCCTCTACGAAGCGCCTCTATGCTCTGAAGTGGAACCTGTTCGTTGAGTGGTGTTCTTCCCGCCAAGAAGACCCCTGAAGGTGTTCGATTGGTATCGTGCTTTCCTTCCTGCAAGAAGGTTTGGAGCGAAGGCTGTCTCCCTCCATCCTTAAAGTGTATGCAGCTATAGCGGCACATCATGATGCAGTTAAGGGTAAGTCTATCGGAAGGCACGATCTAATCGTCAGGTTCCTTAGAGGCGCGAGGGGGCTAAATCCTCCTCACCCAAACTTCATACTCTCTTGGGACTTAATTCTTGTGCTCAAGGCACTTCAGAGTCCTCCCTTCGAGCCATTGCAGTCAGTAGAGTTGAAAGTCCTGTCCATTAAGACACCACTCCTGACTGCATTAGCCTCCATCAAGAGGGTAGGGGACCTGCATGCACTTTCGGTCAACAAATCGTGCCTAGAGTTTGGCCCGGGTAACTCTCACGTTATCCTGAGACCCCGGCCCGGATATGTGCCCAAGGTTCCCACCACTCCCTTCCGGGACCAGGTGATGAACCTACAAGCATTGCCCTCGGAGGAGGCAGACCCAGCCCTAGCTTTGTGTCCCGTCCACGCCCTGCTCACTTATATTGACCGGACTCAAAGCTTCAGGACCTCAGAGCAGCTCTTTGTCTGTTACAGAGGCCAGCAGAAGGGGAAGGCAGTCTCCAAGCAGAGGTTAGCCCACTGGATAGTTGGTGCTATTGTCTTAGCGTACTAATCGCAAGAAGTGCCTTGCCCATTCGGGGTGCGAGCACTCAACTAGGAGTGTCGCTTCATCCTGGGCGCTGGTTCAAGGCGCCACGCTGGCAGACATCTGTAGAGCTACGGCTGGGTGACACCTAACATGTTCACTAGATTTTATAGCCTCCGTGTAAAGCCGGTTTCTTCCCGTGTACTCGCCCCTAGTGGCCGGTAAGTGCGAAGTAACCGTTCTTGTGTCGGCTTGCAACGCCACTCCCGCCCCCTGGGCCGGATACGTGTGTCTATTTTTCTCCAGTTGTGTTCCCCAGCAATGGCGAACCCTGTTGAGCTCCTCCGTCACCCCTTCGGTGTCAGACGTGGCGGCTGTCTGACGCCAGGCCTACAGGCTTGTAGAATGTGTGTGTAGGCTGGGTGTCCATATGTAGCGGTTCCCTAACGGCAACCCCATATGTGTATTCTCCACGGTATTAGCTACCCTACTCGGCTAGCCCCGTGTCTTTCCCTTGACAGAGCCAGGTATTCTTTTCCCCCTGGGATCAGGTTGGATCTACCCCAGAGACCGCCATAGGTAGCACTACCCTGCTATTCAGGTAGCAGATAGGGCTGTAGTTTGGTTTAAGCTTAATAATAATGAAATTATTTTAGATTTTTTTCTGTCTTTGTTTTTGTTTTCATAGTCGCATTCTTCTCAGGTTCAGGTTACAATATTGCTCCATACAATCCCAGTATGTTTTATTAGTCTTCTGCAGTCTATAAAACATGCAGTTTTTTTTTTTTGTCTGTGCAGTGTCCATACACATGTGATACATTCATAAACATTACACAGTGATTTTCTGATTTAATCTCAGACATTGCTCCATTAGTCCCTGCAGTTTTACTGTTAATCCCGGCAAACATGAGCGCAGATCTAGAATGTGAATTTATGAAAAGGTTAGCGTCTCCTCTAACAAGCCCACTAATTGAAGAGTATTCTCTGCAGTCCATGAGAAAAGGTTAAACTCCATCTGTTGACTTATTTTCTAAAAGAAATAAAAAAAATACACCCAATAAACTAATTCACAGAAAAAAAAAATAAATAAGTGTTTGAACCTTTTAGATGTTTGGAGAAAGGAACAGATCAAATCAAATTAAAATGTATGGTTTCACTTTATTTTGATGGTCCCTTTAACACCTTCTGTTGACTATATGTAATGTTGCACCTACATGTCAGCTAACTCTCATTAGAGTGTTAGTAGAGTATTAGTACACTGGTAGGGTTAGGGTTAGAATAAATTGACATGTAGTTGCAAAGTTACTTATAGTCAGTAGAATGTCTGTTGGAGTACCATCACAGATATTGATAGCAGATATTAAGCAGAAAGTCGACTAATACT
This sequence comes from Paracanthobrama guichenoti, assembly GCA_018749465.1. Taxonomy (NCBI): domain Eukaryota; kingdom Metazoa; phylum Chordata; class Actinopteri; order Cypriniformes; family Gobionidae; genus Paracanthobrama; species Paracanthobrama guichenoti. The sequence continues at coordinate 16,070,152 of CM031961.1, read as the reverse complement.
CTCATGTAATGTTACTTACAGTCGAGAATATTCAAAAGGGACCATCAAAATAAAGTGTTATTTTATTATTAAAGCACAATGAAAACAATTGTAGTTGACCACTGTGCTGTACAAAACCATGTTAAAAATAGACATAAAAATGAATTTAAATAAAATTAGACCGCAATGCAATTAGGAGGAGAGTATCAAAACACTAATAGTTAATAGAGCCTTATACTCTAGGGACAGTTATAAGTCTGTGTAAAAAGAAAAAGGTTTTAACTTAAATTAAAATTCAGATTCTGATTAAACTAATTTGAGGAAAACTAGAAGACAATTCCACAGTTTTGGCTCGACAATAGAAAAAGCACGGTCACCCCACAACTTTAATCTAGATCTCGGGACCATCAACAATCTTAGCTCAGAAGACCTCAGAGATCTAACAAATGTATTTGGATTTAAAAAGATCACAGAGCTATTTCTTAAAGAGAGGGGACATAGACTCCTTGTGCTACACCACCATCTTCATTTATCTGCAGTCTGACAACAGAATAAACCATGTATTAATATAGTTTCAATATATATATATATATAATCACTGCAGCGCGGATTGATTTGTCGACCCACGGTTTCTGATTTGAGAAGGCCGTTATTGTTATTGTTTGCATGGCTTGCTCTGCAAGCATGTTGATGAAGCAAAGCGCCACATCCGTGAACTCGCTTACGTCAGCTGAGCTCGCTCAGAACATGTCCCAGTCAACGTCATCCAGAGCTGCCTGTAGCGTGGTCTCTGAGTGGGGTGACCAACGTTTAACTTCCCGCCTCACCGGGGGTTCCTGAACGAGCCTTTGTTTGTATTCAGGTGTGAGGAAAATGGCGGCGTGATCCGATTTGCCAAAAGCTGGAAGTGACCGCGCTTTATAGGCGTTCTTAAATGGAGAGTAGCAATGATCCAGTGTGTTTGCTCCTCTTTGCTTTGTTAAAATCGCCCGCGACGATGAACGCAGCATCGGGGTGTTTGTTTATGATGCCGCTGGCAACATCATGAAGGCCAGATAAAGCCAGCCCTGTGTCTGCCTGTGGTGGAATGTAAACAGCGGTCGGGACGACCGCAGAAAACTCCATCGGCAGATAGAATGGGCGGCAAATGATTGTTAAATGTTCCAGATGAGGCGAGCAGGACCACGAGAGAATGGTGATGTTCCTGGGGTCGCACCATTTCTTGTTGATCATGAAGCATACTCCACCGCCTTTGGATTTACCGGCCTCAGCTGTTCTGGCCATCCGAAAAACAGAGAAGTTCTCCGACGGTGTCACCATGTTTCGGACAAACAAAAGATGTTACAGTCTCTCATGTCCCGTTGAAAACTTATCCTGGCTCTAAGATCGTCCATCTTATTCTCCAAGGATTGAACATTTGCGAGCAGAATGCTCGGGAGAGGAGGGCTGAATGCCCTTTTCCTCAGTCTGTCGCATTTCCCACGGTGTTTCTTGATTCTTCGCCTTCGACTCTGTCCATTGTTCAACTCAGCGTTCCGAAGGATCTCAGATGGCCACAGAGGATCGGCGAAAGTGTCCTGAAACAGTCCAGTGTAGAGGTAACCAATGTCCAAAAGAGTTTTGCTGTCATAGCAGATCACTGCAGTTGATAAGTTTGTAAAATTTGAGAGCAAAAGAAAGTAAAATAGTAAATAAAAGCACAATCTTCGCGGAGCGACCTGAACGGCGACCGAACACGGCGGCGCCATTTTGATTATTCCCTTATACCTTCACATGCTTTCTTTATAGTTACACTATAATTACCGAAAGTTACACTGTAAATTCACTTTACTTACGTAGTACTTTCCGGGCTGTAATTGCGTTACCCTTTTAGGTTATGCCACCATATCCCTTCTGACCAATCTTTTTTATACAAATATTAGACTAATATGTCCAGTCTTCATTGTAAAATCAATTATTATACCAGCAAAATCACAACTAGGGTCAAATACAGAGTTCTGTTATGAAACTCTAGATGGTGCAGGCTAACAGGTCCTTTAAATACCTGCTCGTAAACACATTGTCATCTTTAGGGCACAGCTGATTTCTGGTTCAAAACTGACAGCTGATTTCTGGTTCCTGCTGTATCACTTAGCCAATGAACTTGCGTGATCAACCTTCAAATACTCGGGTAGCATTTGCTTTAGCAGTGCAGCACGCTTTCAGAAACCATCCACCTTCCCCAGCTCTGCTTGTATAGATCTGCTATGGGTAATTCATGTATGTTCTATTGTACAGTAGCAGCATGTCTTACTTCCTCACAGCAACGTGTCATGTATGTATTGGCAGTAGCAAGTCCCGTACTTGCTCTGCAGCAGCAGTAACCTACAGCAGCAGCATTAAAAGCAGCAGTGTAGCAGATCTATTCCGAGATACCAAACATATCAATATTGTCATACCCATTACCATGCCAAACACTCAGAGAGATGTCATGACAGGAAATTTCTAAACAATAGGTACTTTGTGTTTGTAGGCTCAGTTTGTAGGCTCAGTTTTAAGTAAAATGTGTTTACAGACAAAGACAGAGAAAGAGCAAATTAATGTATATTTTCCCTGTAAAAACAAACTTTAATTATAAGTTTTATTTATATAAAAAAATTATTTAAATTATAAAAAGACACACACCACAGATAAACAAGAAACATTTAACAATAAAAAGAGACTGACAGGAACAAGATGGAACTTTTTATTTTTCAGATAATGTTTATTGCACATATCTATTGATATTTTTTATGATCATTCCTAAATATAATACAACATACAGTCAATAATATGAATGTAATGTTGTATTTGTTGTGAGACACTGAGCAGGAAAGCAATCACGTGACAAAAGAACGAACAACTTGGATCCAAAGACTCGAGAGGTGAACTAATCATTTCTGTTCCCATTCAGTCGGTCACTCTCGACGCCACGTCGGAGTACCGACGAATAGGAATCTCGCTCGCGAGAGCCAATCTACTTCGAGTGTAACTAAAACGAGCCAATGCACATTGGCATGCAATGATTGCACCAGGTGCTCATGCCACGCTGTGCGGGTATAAATGAGACACAGGTGATTGCATCAAATTAGCATTTTGCTTCGGAGCCGAGTGGTAGATGGTTACTACAGATATCACTCCTTACTTCGCAGTCCTGACGGAAGCCGCCTTTCGGAAGCGATCTCTTCATTCGGTGTTGGTGTGACGGCACAGCAGCGGGTCGTGTGGTTTTCCGATCATCTCTCTTTGTTGTTTGAACAGAACGATCACAAAGGCTGTTCTCACAGCCGGTTCGGTGCGCTAGGTTCCCACGGCTGGTAAGAGAGCGCCTTCGTGTGAGAGAGCGCGCACGTCAGGCTGCACTATCCCTGACGGTGTCGCCGTGACCCTTCCCCCTGCGTGCTTCAGCACCAAGGAGAGCGTCCTTCTGAAAGAGCTTACACAGATAGAGCTTGCGTCTTTTTCAAGATGACATTCTATCTGTGTGTTTCTGGATGCGGTGGTTTCCTGTCACAAAGGGATGGTCATCAGCGCTGTATCTCGTGTTTGGGCGTTCAGCACGCTGAGGCAGCGCTGGTGGATGAATCATGTTCTCACTGCGGGAACATGACCATCTCGGAGTTGCGATCGCGGCTCCGTCTCGCAAGGGGCGGAGCCTCTGTGCCTCTGCCGCGATCTAACTCTCCTCAGAGAGTTACTTCAGGCAGTAGCCCGGCTGATTTGAGGGTTACGGTGAGCGCGTTTCCCCCAGGGAACCAACCCCCGGGGAACCCTCATCCCTCTCGCACTCCGCAGCCAGTAGAGCTGCCATTGGAACGTGGTGGGCCGTCCAACGAGATGTGCACCATCCGTATCCTTTGGGGCTCCCCTTGAGGACCAGATGTCCATCGCTGCATCGGAGGGAGGGTCAGAACTCTCTGGAGAGGATGTGTCGGCGCAGGGGGCTCCTCTGGGTAGACCCGCTGTGCCTGATACTGATCCGAAGATGATGGCTATGCTTGCCCGGGCCGCCGAGAGAGTCGGGCTCGTGTGGAACCCTCCACCGTGTCCCGAACCCTCAAGGCTGGATGATTGGTTTCTCGGGGTGGCCCGTGCTGGTTCTCAGCGTCCCACCCTGGTGCCTTTTTTCCCGGAGGTGCACGAGGAGCTCACAAGGTCGTGGATGGCACCTTTTACTGCCCGAAACCGGCCTAGTGGATCCTCCTCCCTCACCACCCTTGATGGCGGACCTGCAAAGGGATACACGCAGGTTCCCCCCGTGGAACGGGCCGTTGCTATGCAACTGTGCCCTAACTCCACTTCCAGGGGGAACCTGTGTCTTCCCTCCGGGGCCTGGAGGTACTCATCCGATCTGATCGGGAAGGCCTACCTGGCTTGTGGAGAGGCAGGCTCCGCTTTACACGCTACGGCGTTGTTGCAGGTCCATCAGGCCCCGGGCTCTGAAGACCTTGCACGAGGGTGGTCACGATCCCGCAGTTCTCCAGGAACTGAGAACCGCAACGGACCTTGCGCTTCGTGCGACGAAGGTTACGGCGCGGGCCGTGGGTCGTGCGATGTCCACTATGGTGGTCCAGGAACGCCACCTCTGGCTGTGTCTGGCGGACATGAGGGAGACCGACAAAGTCAGGTTCCTTAACTCCCCCGTCTCCCAGACTGGCCTCTTCGGCGACGCGGCTCAGAACTTCGCCCATCAGTTCTCGGCCGCACAGAAGCAGACTGAGGCGGTCAGTCACATTCTGCCTCTGCGGTCAGCTGCTGTCTCCACCCCGCCGCCGGCAGCGCCTCAGCCTGCTCGCCGCCGCCGAGGGCGGCCGCTCATGTCTGCCTCCGCTCCCGCGCCGCAGCAGCAGCCTCCACCCAAGCGGCGTCGTGGAGCCGGGCGCAAGCAGGCCGCCCTACCCGTCCAGACGCCTGCCAAGAGGGGTGGCAAGGCCAAGGGCAGGCTGCCACGAGACGGGCGACCCGGAGGTGAGGAGGACTGCTCTTCTGGAGATGGTGACCACACCGCTCCATCCCCCGGTGGAGGGCCGGGAGGAGAATCTTGTGTTCCATTTTGTCTCTGTTCCGCCGCTGGGCTCAGCCCCAGCGGTACCCAAATTCTCAACACAAGAGCAGTTCCTTCCATCTCCGGGTCCGCAGGGGGCTCGGAGAGTTGTGGCCGGTCAAACGCCGGACCACACTCATCCTCCTCTCTCGCCAGCGGGCAGCAGTGGACAACCCCCTCATGTTCCTGCTGCCCACCTGTGGAATCAGGTAAGTGTTGCACGGCACACTCTCACCTCGCTGCGGGCCGCCTCCACGAGACAGCCGCCCCAGTCCGGTACCTGCATTCCACCTCGCTGCCCCACGGTGGGTACGCCGGTGGTCCCTATGGTCCTGCTTGTACGGTCCCTGGGAGCCTGGCTAGTGCTCCTCGGTCCATCTCGCTGGCTCATTCGGACCATCAGGCTCGGCTACGCGATTCAGTTCGCCTGGCGCTCCCCCAGGATCAGGGGCATCCGCTTCACTTCGGTGAATGCTGCAGATGCCCATGTCCTGCGTGTGGAGATCGCTGTCCTGCTGGCGAAGGACGCGATAGAGCCGGTCCCTCCAGCCGATATGAAGACCGGCCTCTACAGCCCGTACTTCATTGTACCCAAGAAAGCCGGTGGGTTACGGCCAATCTTGGACCTGCGAGTCCTGAATCGGAGCCTCCACAAGCTACCGTTCAAGACGCTCACGCAGAAGCGCATTTTCGAATGCATCCGTCCCCAAGATTGGTTTGCAGCGGTCGACCTGAAGGACGCGTACTTTCATGTCTCGATCCTTCCTCGACACAGGCCATTTCTGCGCTTTGCGTTCGAGGGTCGAGCATATCAGTACAAAGTCCTGCCCTTCGGGCTGGCCCTGTCCCCCCATGTCTTTACGAAAGTCACGGAGGGGGCCCTCGTGCCCATGAGAGAACAGGGCGTTCGCATCCTCAACTATCTCGGCGACTGGCTCATTCTAGCACAGTCCAGGGATCAGTTGTGCGAACACAGGGACCTGGTGCTCAGACACCTCAGCCAGTTGGGTCTTCGGGTCAACTGGGAAAAGAGCAAACTCGCCCCCTCTAAAAAAGGATCTCTTTTCTCGGTATGGAGTTGGATTCGGTCGAGCAGGCAGCGCGCCTCACAGAGGAGCATGTCCAGTCGATGCTGAACTGCCTGAACACGTTTCAGGGCAGGATGGCGGTTCCACTGAGACGGTTTCAGAGGCTCCTGGGGCATATGGCAGCCGCGGCGGCAGTAACGCCGCTCGGCCTGCTTCATATGAGACCGCTTCAGCATTGGCTACACGGCCGAGTCCCGAGATGGGCGTGGCAACGCGGCACTCACCGGGTGAGCATCACACCGCCTGTCGCCAGTCCTTCAGTCCGTGGTCAGACCCTTCGCTCCTTCGGGCTGGAGTGCCCCTGGAACAGGTGTCCAGGCATGCTGTGGTTTTCACGGATGCCTCCGCCATGGGCTGGGGAGCCACGTATAACGGGCATGCAGTGTCAGGGGTTTGGACGGCCCGCACCTGCATTGGCACATCAATTGCCTCGAGTTGCTAGCAGTACATCTTGCTCTGAGCCGCCTCAAAGGGGCGGTTACGGGCAAAGATGTACTGGTCCGCACGGACAACACTGCGGCCGCTTGCGTATATCAACCGACAAGGTGGTCTGCGCTCCCGTCGCATGTCGCAACTCGCCCGCCATCTCCTCCTCTGGAGTCAGAAGTGTCTGAGGTCGCTTCAGGCCATTCATGTCCCTGGTGTGCGCAACCGTGTGGCCGACGAGCTCTCACGAGCTGCGCTCCCAGGGGAGTGGCGACTCCACCCCCAGGTGGTTCAGCTGATTGGGAGACAGTTCGGGGTGGCACAGGTCGACCTGTTTGCTTCCCCAGAAACGTCCCACTGCCAGGGGTTCTATTCGCTGACCGAGGTACACTGGCATGGATGCCCTTGCGCACAGCTGGCCCCAGGGCTGCGCAAAGATGCGTTTCCCAGTGAGCCTACTTGCACAGACACTGTGCAAGGTCAGGAGGACGAGGAGCAGCTCCTGTTGGTGGCGCCGTACTGGCCCAACCGGACCTGGTTCCCAGAACTTATGCTCCTCGCGACAGCCCCTCCTTGGCCGATTCCTCTGAGGAAGGACCTTCTGACTCAGAGACGGGGCACCCTGTGGCATCCGTGTCCAGACCTGTGGAAGCTTCATGTCTGGCCCCGGACGGACGCGCAGAGGTTCTAGGTGACTTACCCCAAGAGGTAGTTAACACCATCACTTCGGCACGTGCACCGTCTACAAGACAGGCTTACGCCTCGAAGTGGAACCTGTTCGTCGAGTGGTGTTCTTCTCACCGAGAGGACCCCCGAAGATGTTCGATCGCGTCTGTGCTTTCCTTCCTGCAACAAGGGTTGGAGCGTAGGCTGTCACCCTCCACCCTCAAGGTCTATGTTGCTGCTATATCCGCCTATCACGACCACGTAGAAGGTAAGTTGGTTGGGAAGCACGACCTGGTCGTCAGGTTCCTTAGGGGGGCGAGACAGTTAAATCCTCCTTGACCCCCCCCTCCATACCCTCTTGGGATCTTGCTCTGGTGCTCCGAGCACTCCAGAATGCCCCATTCGAGCCTTTGCAGTCAGCAGAGCTAAAGATTCTGTCTATGAAGACTTTGCTGTTGGCTGCATTGGCCTCCATCAAGAGGGTAGGGGACCTGCAGGCATTTTCGGTCGACGAATCGTGCCTTGGGCTGGGCGACACCCAACACGTTCGCTAGATTTTATAGCCTACGTGTAGAGCCGGTCTCCTCCTGTGTTCTCACCTCAAACGGGTAGAAACACTGAGAGGCCTCGGCTCTTGTCGGCTTGCTGCGCTCCGGCGCTCTTATTCTCCAGAAGCAAACTCTGTGAGTCCTCCATCACCCTCGGTGCCAGACGTCGTCCTTGGGAGAGCCTTCCCGTCACCGGGACTGGGCCCCCTCCTCCCTTGCGGGCTACGGCTCAGCTTTGTACTCCACATAACTCCTCCGGGGTACGATGTGGGCTCCGCAGCGGCCCCTTTTCTAGGGCACGCTTTCCCAGTGTCATCCAATAATCACTGAACAGGATCATGCGGAACAGCAGTGATGGACTTCCTGGTGTGAGCCCCGTCTCATCAGGTAAGAGAGCTCAGGCGGCTCACACTGGGCACTGGAAGGGGGCAGAGGCCATGGCACTTTGGTAGGATTCCTATTCGTCGGTACTCCGACGTGGCGTCGAGAGTGACCGACTGAATGGGAACGTCTCGGTTACGTATGTAACCCTCGTTCCCTGAAGGAGGGAACGGAGACACCACGTCCCGTCGCCATGTCCTCTGTACCCTGCTGGGGTGCCTGCCTACCTACTCGGCTCCTCAGCAAAAGGCTAATTTGATGCAATCACCTGTGTCTCATTTATACCCGCACAGCGTGGCATGAGCACCTGGTGCAATCATTGCATGCCAATGTGCATTGGCTCATTTTAGTTACACTCGAAGTAGATTGGCTCTCGCGAAATGAGATTCCTATTCGTCGGTACTCCGACGTGGCGTCTCCGTTCCCTCCTTCAGGGAACGAGGGTTACATATGTAACCGAGACGTTTTCGGGAAACAAATGTGACGTAACAAAAGAAGGAACGACTCGGATCGGGAGAACTAACAGTCAAACTGCGTAACCTGAAGACTAATTAATAATTTCTGTTTCTCATAATTTGGCCTTGGCCTTAGTTTATTTTCTATTCCAAATGTGATCAACATTTGTGTAAGTATTAGTTGTGTTGGGGAATTTAGCATGTAACATTTTAATTATATTCTGCTGACATGAATGAAATTACTTAAAAAATAAAATAAAATAAAAATTCATAAATTTTGCTGGACGAGATTCAAATATCAGAGTCAGTAAAATGATCTGAACTTCCCATCAATACTTTATACGTCCACCTCTCCAGCAAGAGCAGGGTTTTTCTTTGTAGAAAAAAGATGGCGGACTAAGACCATGCATTGATTATTGAGGTCTCAATGCAATCACAACAAAGAACACATATCCTCTTCCTCTTGTCCTTTCAGCACTTGAACAACTCCAGGAGGCACATTTCTTCACCAAACTTGATCTTCAAAGTCCACAAGCATCCAAGATTACCCTTCATCAATGAAGTAGACGTTTCCAACAGTGGGATTGGGGCTGTTATCTCTTAAAGGCATGGCACACCAGGCCGAATGTACCCATGCGCCTTCTTTTCTAGAAAACTCACTGCTGCTGAAAGAAATTATGATGTGGGTAACAAGGAACTACTTTCTATGAAAGCGGCAATTGAGGAATGGAGACACTGGCTCGAGGGAGCAGAACATCCATTTCAAGTTATCACTGAACATAGGAACTTGGAATGCATCAAAAGTGCTAAGAGATTCAACACACAACAAGCCCATTGGTCTCTGTTCTTCACGAGTTTCCGATTCACAGTTATCTACCGTCCTGGAAGTAAGAATGCTCTTTCTAGAACAGAGCTTCCCAAAATTCAGAGGGGTTAGCCCCCCCAAAAAAAACATAGCAAAAGCTCCAGACAGGCGTGGGGTTGTTTATCCTGTGCTTCTCTTTTACCAAGCAGCCACCGTGGCATTTTTAAATTGACGGTTAATTGTGACCAACTGAATTCCTACTAACCAGCTGACGTCAGTTTGAAAATAAGCAATGTGTCTCCATTCAAGATTCCAATCTCCACTCATCAGTATTTGTAGCCCCCATTCGCTGCGACATCATGGATGAGATCCAACAGGCACAACAACACATCTACCCAATTCAACAACTTCACCACAATTCTGGTAATCATTGACCGTTTTTCTAAAGCTTGTCATCTTGTTCCACTCAAAGGTCTTCCACTGCCATGGAAAAATGCCACTGCCTTGTTTCATCATGTGTTCTGGGTATATGGATTTGCAAAGGACATTTTCACGGACCAGGGCCTCAATTCATGTCAAGGGTATGGCAGGAATTGTGCAAACTGTTGGACAGGCTACCACCCACAGGCTAATGGACAAGTGGAGAGACTGAACCAAGAGATTGGACGTTACCTTAGGTCGTACTATACTGTCTATACTGTACTATACTATCTTCCATGGGCTGAGTATGTCCAAAATTCACTAATCGGTTCATCCACAGTACTCACCCCATTTCAATGTTTGCTTATCAACCTATCATATTCCCTTGGTCTGGTGAACCATCTACAGTAGCAGCAGTGGATGACTGGAGTGTGTGGGACAGCACTCATCACTCATGTGAGGCTTCAATGTATCATTCGTTCTCTAAAAAAAATCCAGGCAGACTGATGGAGGCGTCCCCAACCCAACTACCAGCCAAGCCAGAAGGTCTGGATTTCCACACTGGATTTTCCACCTGTGTCTATGGCTACCCAGCAGGAAGCTCAGTCCCAGGTACGTAGGTCCATTTTGTATCATCAGACAAATAAATCCTGTGACCTATAGACTTAAGCTTCCTGCTAATTACTGGATCTCTCCTTCATTTCATGCATCTTTGCTGAAACCGGTTCAATCTGCATCTGGCACTGAAACCATGGAACCTGAACCTCTCTTCGTCCATTGGAGATTGATGGAGAACCAGCGTACTTGGTAAAGGAAATCACTGATTCAAGAAGAAGTCAGATGCAATATTTGGTTGACTGGGAGGGCTATAGAACAGAGGAGATATCCTGGGTTGCTGCTATGGACATTTTGGATCCCTCCCTTATCCATCCATCCATATCTTGATTCTATCAAGCTCATCTTGACCACCCTGCACCCAGATTAAGTGGACGAGAAAACCTCACTGAACCTAGCCTGTATGTTTGACCATCTCTTTGGCTGTTGATTTGGATTTACTGCTTCAAAAATGATACCAAGCCTGAGTTTGTTACAATAGTAACAAACAGATAAGTATGTCTGAACTGACTTATTCTGAACTGTCTAAATGAGTTGTCAGCAATTACAGTCTAATCAGAGCAGAGAAAGCTCTTGGAAAGGAGGGGTTTAGAGAGGCTGAATCCTTTATGGAAACATTTCATTCTATATATAAAAATAAATAAATAAATTCCTGAAATTCACTGGAAATAATCAAATATGTGATATGATTATATGTGTGCATATGTTTTTTATTTTTATTTTTATTTTAAAGATTTCAAAGACATTTTCCCCTCCAGAATATCACACACTGTAAGCACTTTAAGATCAGAAATGTGTACTGGGAAAGTACAATTTTCACATTGTATCTATTTTTATTTTTATCTCCAGCCTGCTAGCAGGGACATTGACCAAGATAACCCCAAGAAGAAGTCAATCATCTTAGACTTTTGCATGCAAACATGTGAAAAGTGAAATTAAATTTGGTTTTGTATTTCCTCCCAGCCCCTTGTGACAGCACCTTACTGCACAAAGACTGCATATAAAGATTTACACTGGCAGGAATTCCAATCACTTCTACATCACTTCACAGAAATAAGAGTCCCTGTAGTTTTAAACATTTAATCATGAAAGCAATTTATAATCTCAGTTTGTTAATTCAACATGTCACATTCATTATTCTTATGGCCCATTACATATTATACAGTTAATGGAACACAAAATAAACTATGATATATGTTTTCCTTGCATGTGTTATTAGGTTATGCTCAGCCTGCATGAGTATGTAGACTATCCTGTTAACCTTGGACAGTAAGACAAAAAAAAAAAAAAAAAAGATTGCTATGTATGGACTGATTATATATGATTATGATTACGATATGGTAAACTAATATAAAAACTAATATATTAACTTCTAAATGCATTTTTATATTGTGTATGCAATGCTTTACTTTTCTGCTGCTATAATGTCATTTTTTAATTTATCTTTATTTGGGAACTTTTCTCAGGAATATTGATAAATACAAAATATTTATCATAAATAATAAATAACCCCTAATTCCTGTATAGGCCCTGTGTTTGTTTGGTTTATATTACTTGTATAAATGTTTATGTTTCTTATTGTTTGTTTAAATATGATTTGTGGTTACTTTTTCTGGTCTAAAGGAGTTTATGAAATTGTTTCATTGTTTTATTTGTTTATTTTGTTAAATGTACTGTAGTGTTTATTATTTGTATTTTGTTTCTTGTAATATTTAATGCATTTTAATGTTTATTTTCAAATATTTTGGTTTGTTTATGCATTTATGTGTGTATGTATATACCCTGTCTATTCCCCTATTATGAAATGGTTGAAGCCCTGAGTATAATATGATTCATCTTGTCTGTTTGAGTCAGTTTGTAGCCTCTATGCGGGTAAATAAGGTGAAAATATGTCAGTTAGTAGGTTTAATAAGAAGTACAGGTAGAGTGTCAATGGTCAATTTTTAAAATAGGTGGGTGTAATGCACATATCTGTCAAATGTCTGTCTTGTCTTGTTTAGCACATGTGGTCCCGTCCCACCCTGGTCTGTCCCTGTTCCAGAGAGGGCTCCGCTTCCTGAACGGTGTGTGCCGCCCTTAGCTCCTGAACGGTGTGCGCCGCCCTGGCCCCCTGAACGTTGTGCGCCGCCCTGGGCCCTGGAATCGAGGTTGCTGCCTTGGCCCCGATGTGCAGGGCAGGTCTCCAGAACTTTCCGTCCCTCCCGTCCCTCCCTGGTCTGTCCCTGCCGTCCCACCCTGTTCTGTCCCTCCCGTCCCACCCTGGTCTGTCCCTCCCGTCCCACCATCCCACCCTGGTCTGTCCCACCATCCCACCCTGGTCTGTCCCTTCCATCCCTCCCTGGTCCCCTGGTGGAGCATCTGGTAGCCGCTCCTTAAGGAGGGGGTAATGTCACATGTCTGTCTTGTCTTGTTTAGCACATGTGGTGTTTGTTATTTTCTGTGTCATGTGTGCTCCTGTCTATTGTCAACCCCGCCCATCTTGTTATCGCATTATTGGTTAATTTGCCCCACCTGTTCTCTCTCATTTCCTGCCTGATTTGTCACCCTTTATTATCTCATTGTGTGTTCAGTCCTGTGCTGGTTTGTTATTGTTGGTATGTTGGATGTCTTCTGTTCCCTGGTTCCATACTACCTGTTCCTGCTCCTGTGTTTAGTTTATTTCAAGTTTGGTTTTCCCCCTTGTGGGTGTTTTGTTTGTGTTTGTTTTATATTTTGTTATTTAATAAATATTTACTTCTTCCTGCATTTGAGTCCTCGCGCCATTTCCCCATACCGAGCCATGACAATATCTGTTTGTGATCCGCAGTAAAACAAGAAGAGGAAGTTTGAGTCAGTTCTGGTGAGGGACCAGAACTTTTCTTTTTTTTTTTTTTTTTTTTTTTTTTTTTTTTTCCCTTGGATTGCAAATTTGAAGTCAATAACTTTTAATTAATGGCAAGCAGTGTCTTCTGCCTTTGCTCTGGTCATGTCACCACAACGATTAACTGGGGGAGGGCCACCTCTTCCAAAATACACTTTGGAGGAGGAGTTTACTCTGAGTAGCAATAATGGGTGGTCGATTATGGATGGAATTACAGGTGCTGTACAATCTGACCCAGGTGCTGGCTCCTCTAAGCAAGTAACACTGGGTATGTGTGCAATGCATCACGACTCTAAAAGTTATAAATATGGCTGACAGTATGTTCTGCAGTAGAGGAAAATACAGTGCCCCTGTTGAAGCCAGCACACACACACAGAGGTCAGTATGCAGCAGACAGAACACCACTTTATAACCTGCTTTACATTGGCCTACTTTTTTTATTAGGGTGAAGCAAATGATGAAGACACTCTGTGTGTGTGTTCTGAGACAGTTGCTGAGGTGAATGCACTAAGCTTATTTTTCACAACCTGCCCCAGAAACTAAGGCCTCTACCTCAATGGTCTTCAGAAGGAACATGAACAAGGTAATGCTTTAAACCCTTGACATAAATTACAGTTAGTCATGTATTTGTAGAAAGTCATGCCACTTTTTGTTATTTGATGATTTGAACCTCCAGAAAACTTATGTTTGTGTAATGATTATGTTTGTTCAGGTGGAAACAGACTCAGTCAGGGCCCTTTACATGATGAACCTACAACTAGACTGTACACTAAAGGAGCTGGACTGTGAGAAAAAAAAAAAAATCAAACAGCTGGAAAAACAGATCTCAGTATGTGAACTAGGCTGTACACTTAAAATCATTAATAATTCATCTTTGACATTAGGATATGTACCAAAAACTTTTAAGCTGGCTATTATTAAACCTCTTAACTGCAACTTGATCCTATAGAGTTAGTCAATTACAGGTCAATCTTAAATCCACCCTTTCTGTCAAAAATACTAGAAAAAGGCAGTATCCTCACAACTATGTTTCTTTTTAGAAATAAATGGTAAGGATTTCCAGTCAGGATTTAGACCCCTATCATAGTACTGAGACTGCTCTCGTTAGAGTTACAAATGTTTTGCTCTTATCATCCGATCGTGCTTTTATCGCTCTATTAGTGTTACTGGATCTTAGTGCTACATTTGATACCATTGACCACAATATTCTTTTGAATAGACTAGGAAATGATTTTGGTATTAGTGGAATTGCATTAGCATGGTTTAAATCATACTTATCTGACTGTTATCAGTTTGTAGCATTAAATGAAGAGATGTCATATCGCAAGTATGAAGTACTGCAAGGCTCAGTACTAGGACCATTGCTTTTCACCCTGTACATGCTACCCTTTGGAGATATCATTAGAAAGCATGGCTTTAGTTTTCACTGTTATGCTGATGATACTCAGCTCTACATTTTTTTTTGTGCCCGACAAAACTTACCAATTCACAAAATTAACGGAATGCATCGCTGATATAAAAAACAGTGGATGACTAGTAATTTCCTGCAACTTAATTCAGGAATTCAGTTTCTAATTATTGGAGAGAAAAAAACAAAAACCAAAAAACAATAGTAACCTGGAATACTGTCAAACACTTGATGGATGTTCTGTCAAGTCTTCATCATCAGTTAGGTTCTCTTTGATACCAATCTTTTATTTGAAAGCCACATTTATAGCATCTGTAAAGCTGCATTTTTCCATCTTAAAAATACATCTAAATTATGACGTATGCTCTCAATGCAAAATGCTGAACAGTTAGTTCATGTTCCCCTTCGAGGGGAACATGAACTATCCAGGGGCAATCCAAACCTGGTTGGTGCTGCGTCATGACGTAGTAGATGACGGCATAAGCGGAAGCTATAAAGGGGACGCTGGCACACAAACACATTGCTTTTTGCTCTTCAGCATGCGCTCTGTGTTGAAATTGTCTGTCTATTTGGTGTTGTTTGTTCAAAAAAGAGAGTATTTTGTGAAGTCGGCTGGCTCGCGAGCCCCGTGGTTCTGTCCCGCGTCTGTTGAGGCAGCGTGGCGGCTTAGATCATAGGGCTCGCAGATGGACTTGTCAGCGGGTCCCGAGACTGCTGAGGCACTTTCTCAGTCCTCGTCTGACAGTTCAGATGTTCTCCCTCCCCGCGTGGAAGCCCACGCTGCGGCTTCTTCCACCGGGGTGGAGAACCCAATGCTCGAGCTGTCTGACTCGGAGGAATCAGATGTGCTCAGCATCGAGGCGGGTGACGCTAAAGCCCCAGACACGCCACTTCATTCATAAAATAAGAGCACTTAGATAGCTCTCGAGGTATTCTTCTTTCCCGTGCGGAAGCCCAGGCTGCAGCTTCGTCCCACCTGGGTGGGGAACCAGATGCTTGAGCTGTCTGATTCTGAGGAATTAGACATGCACAGCATCGAGAGAGTGTAGTAAAAAAAAAAAAAAAAAAAAAAAGAGCCCACCACTTCATAATGCAAGGCTCGATCTCGCGTTGCCGAGGCAGCGTGTAGATTACGAGTCTGCAATGAGTGAACACTCGATCGGTGTGCATGTGATACTGTTTGGGTGCGAGGCAGGCAGTCAGCACCTGAGGGCACTGTCTGTGTTCATTGAGAAATATCTCGACGCTTACAGCCATGCGCTTTTCGGGTGTTTCAGCCTCACGTCTGTGGACTTTCATCTCAAGGGATGAGCACACACCGAAAATCCTTCTCGTCTACCCCCTGCCGGTCAGCCGCTTCAGGAGGTCGGGAATGAGGCTCGGTTAACACCCGAGGCCAGCCTTGAGAGGCTGGTTCCCTTCACAGATTATCTCGGCGCATGGTCATGCCCCCGAATATATCTATATATAATATATGGGCCCTGGGACTGTAGAAAAGGGATACAGACTGCAATTCGGTTACTCTTCCCCAAAGTTTAATGGGGTGGTCTGGACTGTGGTGGTCCCAGAGCAGGTGCGGGTTATGGAACAGGAAGTTCACTCCCTGTTGGTAAGGAGGCCATACAGCGTGTTCCTCTGCCAGACAGGGAGTCCGGGTTCTACAGCCGGTACTTCATAGTTCCCAAGAGGGATGGGGGGGTTGCATCCAATATTAGATCTGAGGCACTTGAATAGTTCTCTGAGGAGATTCAGGTTCAAGATGCTCACAATTCCAGCCATCGTGAGTCAGATTCAGTTCAAGGACTGGTTCCACACGATAGATCTAAAGACGCATACTTCCATGTGTCCATCCTTCCATGTCACAGTAAGTTCCTGAGGTTCGTTTTCGGGGGCGACACGTACCACTATCGGGTTCTTCCTTTCGGCCTAGCTTTTTCCCCCAGGGCATCCGTTTACTGAATTCTATCGATGACTGGCTCATATTGGCCCAGTCTCGAGGAATGTCAGTTCGGCATTGAGGTGTCTTTCTGGCCCATATTCGGTGCTTGGGGCCGACACTTAACATCTTCCCAGAGAACCCTGTTCCTGGGAGTTGTATGGGACTCGACTACGATGAGGGCACAATTATCCCCTGCATATATTGAGTCCATACAGGTGATGGTCTCCAGAGCAAAATTAGGCCACAGCCTCACTGTGAAGCAGTTCCAGAGACTGCTGGGGCTCATGGCAGCAGTGCCCAACAGAATTCTGTTCGGCCTGTTATACATGAGACCCCTACAGTGCTGGCTGAAAACCTTGAGGGGAAATCCGTTCCGTATGTTCAGGGTAACGCGCAGATGGCCTCGTTCCCTCATCATATGGAAGAAACCTTGGTTACTGTCCCGGGGGCCAGTGTTGGGAGCATCATATTGCCGAAAACCGTTTCAACAGATGCCTGTCTCACTGGTTGGGACGCGGTCATGGAAGGCCGATTTCCCGGACCTCCACGGCCACCATGTCCTGATACGATCAGACAATATGTCTGTAATTTCATATCCGAATCATCAGGGGGTCCTCCTGATCCTCCTGTGTTCCCAAGGGAAACTGTCGTCTCTCAGAGTGATGTATATCCCAGGGGATCAAAACCAGGGAGCAGACGTCCTGTCGAGGCAGGGGCTGAGGCCCGGGAAGTGGCGACTTCACCAAGAGGTGGTGAAGGCCATATGCGAGAGGTGCGGCCCAGTGGAAGTGGTTTTCCCTCACGCATCCAGCCCCACTGGAGTTGGATGCCATGATGCAGACGTGTCTGTATGCATTTCCCCCGATCGCACTGCTCCCGGGAGTCTTGGAGCAGGTCCGCCAGGAAGGGATCAGCTTACTTTTAGTGGCACCCTGCTGGCCGACCCGAGTATGGTTCTCAGACATTGTAGCACTGCTAGACGGCCTCCCGTAGCAGGTCCCTCTGAGGAGGGAACTGCTGTCACAGGCAGGGGGCACGATATTCCACCCCCGGCCAGAGCTGTGGAACCTCTGGGTCTGGCCCCTGAGGGGGCTTGGTACCTAGAGGCTGGCTTGTCAGCAGGTGTGGCCGAGACCCTACTCAGCTCCAGGGCTCCTTCCACCAGGAGACTGTACAGCCTGAAGTGGAATGTGTTTTACTCCCAGTTAACTGCCCAGTGGCTTCAGTGCTGGAGTTCCTCCAAGATTGTTTCTCTGCCGGTCTTACCCCATCCACGCTTAAGGTGTATGTGGCTGCCAATGGGGCTTTCCACTCGCTTATAGGTGATGGGCCATTGGGGAGGCACCATCTGGTTGTACGTTTCCCTCATGGGGCTCGTAGGATGAGGCCTGCGACACGCTCCAGAGTCCCAACCTGGGACCTGGCGGTGGTACGTGAAGGGTTGGCTGAGGCCCCCTTTGAGCCACTGGAGTCGGCTGAGGCAAAGAACCTGACCTTGAAGGTGGCCTTTCTCCTTGCTATCACCTCTCTGAGGAGAGTGGGGGACCTTCAGGCCTTGGCTGTTACGCCAACTTGCCTGGAGTTTGCCCCCGGCAGAGTTAAGGCCATCTTACATCCCAGACCAGGATACGTGCCCAAGGTGCCATCTAATGTGGTTCTTCAGGCCTTTCATCCTCCACCTCACGTGACTGCGGAAGTGGGAAGACTTCACCTGCTCCACCTGGTCGGAGCTCTAAGAATTTACTTGGAGAAGTCTTCCCAGTGGAGGAAGTCAGACCTATTGTTGGTGTGCTTTGGCTCATCCAAGAAGGGGCTGCCTGCATCGAAATAGACAATCAGCAATTGGATTGTCCAGGCTATAGCCACGGCTTATCAGGTGCGCAATTTGCCTTCACCGATGGCCGTGAGGGCTCATTCCACCAGGGGCGTGGCCTCCTCGGTGGCCCTCCTTTCTGGTGCCTCGCTTCAGGAGATTTGCGAGGAGGCCGGTTAGGCCACCCCACACACCATCATAAGATTCTTCAGTCTGCAACTCCCGGTGACGCCTGGTGCTGACCTAGTTAATGCAGCCTAACAGTCATTTACTGATTTGAATAATAGGAATTGACAATGTTTTATGTGTAAACCATAGTAAAGAGATGTGTTTTTAGTCTAGATTTAAACTGACAGAGTGTGTCTGCTTCCCGAACAATGCTAGGAAGACTGTTCCAGAGTTTAGGCGCTAAATAGGAAAAGGATCAACCGCCTGCAGT
>CM031961.1:15974772-16051148 GCA_018749465.1 Paracanthobrama guichenoti | reverse complement strand
GTATGAGCCAGCTGTCGAGGTAGTTCAGGATCGAACCCGTGCTGCTGAGCACAAGGGCTGCCTCGGCAATCGCCATTGGCGTAGCCGAGAGACAGAGCCCCCAGCCGAATGGGAGGACCCGGCGTATTGATATTGCCGTCCCGAAGGCAAACCGTAGAAAGCGGTCTGTGTCAGGAATAATGGAGACATGGAAAGGTCCAATCACTGCAAACCAATCTGCTGGACGAATGCATTCAAAAGGCGTTCCGCTGTCAGCTCCTGAATGGAAAGCCTGTGAAGGATTCGGTTCAGGATCGCGATCAGAGATCGGTCATAACCCACTGTTTTCTTGGGTACAATGAAGTAGAGGCTGTAGAAGCCAGACTTCATTTCGGCTGGAGGGACAGGCTCGTCGCTTTGCTCGCCAGCAGAGTGGCGATCTCGCCCTTTCATGACTGGGGCATTGGGCCAGCATGGTGTGCCGGACTCCTGAGCGAGGGGGAGGAGCCTGAGCAAACTGAATCGCCAGCAGGCCTGATGATCTTGTGACTCAGCGAGACAATCCAGAGGCTTCTTAGCCAGGCTCCCAGAACTGCACCAGCGAGGTCATTCGGACCACAGGCGGTACCCTGGGTGGGACAGCGAAGCAGTGTGACCCAGCCCTGGGGGCATAAGCGCCCGGTGTGGGGCACAGCCAGCGCTCGTCCTGACAGAGGAGACCAGGAAGGACATGCGTTCCATTCTGAATATATGCTCTGAGAGGAGGCTGGCGACACAGAGACAGGGCTAGAGTGGCTTGGCCCCAGGGCGGTGCACACTGCTGTCACCGTTCTCTGGGTGCTCAGGAGATAGGTATGTCAGTTCTTTCTTTACAGCTGGTAGGGTGCTGCTGACCTGGGGGCCAGCAGCAGAACAAAAGATTTTCCCTGGTCCTCCTCTGGGGGAAGGAGTGGCCCTGCTGCCATATCTCCTGGAAAGAACCGCCTATGAGCTGTCCGCGCGTCAGGAGCGCCACACTTAGCCTCCGGCATTTTTCATGGCTGCGGGGCTGGGTGCCTTTCTGTGGTGTCCTCCCACGGCGCGGCCCGGTGAAAGAGCTGCTGCTGGGGTGGGGGTCGTGAGGCGAGCAGGCTGGAGGCAACTGTGTCTGCGGCTTAGTGGAGGCAGCAGCTGACCACTTGGGGCAGTATGTGTCTGATGGCATCCAGTCTGCTTCTGGGCGGCTGAGAACTGTTAGGCGCAACTCTCAGCTGCGCCACTGAATAGCCCTTCCTGGGATATGGGGGCATTGAGGAAATGAGTCACGCTCTGCGTCCGTGATATCGGCCAGGTTGAGCCAAAGATGTCTCTCCTGGACCACAGCTATGGACAGCATGCGGTCACATACGTCACCCAGAGGGGCGAGGGTCGGTGCGCGGCACTCAGCTCATCTCTGAGCCCTGGGTCAGCTCTGCCCTTGTGCATGTCGCACAGCACCTTAGCCTGGTAGACCTGAAGGATAGCCATGGCATGCAAAGAGGTGGCTGCCTGCCCGCAGCTCTGTAGGTCTTTGCCACCAAGGATGATGTGAATCTACAGGCCTTGGAGGGTGCTGGGTCGCTACACCAGGTTGAAGCACCTGCGGTTACAGTTGCATCACAACAGAGCGCACAACCGGGGAACCCCAGTGTACCCTTTGCAGCCGCTGACCCCATCAAGGGCAGAGAAGGCAGAGGAGATTCGTCGAGCGGTCACGGAAGACAACGGGAACCAGCGTGACCTCCAGGTGCTAGCCCCAGATTTTGCCGTCTGAGTGCACTGACGTTAAGTCAGTCACTGATGTTATTCGGAGTGACTGAATGAAAGGAAACATAATTCATGCATTAGAGGGTTAAGTGACTTAAAAATTCTTCCACATAAACCCATTACAATAAATGTCACTTCAATATATGCCTATGCCCTTCAATATATCATGGCTCAATTTGTTCTATTGACCCAGTCAGACTAGTTCAGATTTTTTTTACTTGCCCCATCAAAATGCACACAGTTATTGTTATCAACGTTTTTTACCCATAAAACCTTGTAAATGTTGCTTTTAAGATTTTTAGGTGTAACAGTTTGATATATACAGAAACTGAATACATTTATCAAACACTCACTGTCTTCTCTGCATAAATTATAATTTTAATATAGATGAATCCTTATTAAAAGCTAAAAAAAAATAAAAAAAAAAAAGTAATTCAGTCAAGAGCAGTGAGTGAGTTTTCTCTTTTCTTTTGTTCTTTATTATCCTTAATGACAGGAGTTTTTAGGCAGCTGTCACTTTAAGACCTGCTACACATGAGCGCAAATCTGGTAAACATCCAATTTTCTATTAACTCTGCACATTGTTTGCCAAGGATGACAGGAAAAAATGGATGCTGTTATTTTAGCAGCAATATAAATAAACTCTTTCATGTTGCGTCCTTTCCTTAGGACTTTGTCTTATTCTGTAATGAATTGATTATCCTTCCGTTTTCTATTTTGTTAATTATGTTCTGTAAAGTGACCTTTAGGCACTGCCTATAGTGATCTCAATCCTGGCCTAATATGGGAAAACAACATTTAATCAGTAACCTAACCAATTCAAATAAAATTGTGTAAATGAAAAATAAAATAAAAAAATCAGGTGCAAGTGCCACTTTCCTGAGAATGACTCATGTAGAGATAGAGATTGATTGATTGATTGATATTGTGTTTGTAACTTGTGTTCTTATTGGAACTTTTCTTTGCTTGACTATATCTTTTACTATCCTACTATAACTAAAACAAACAAATTGACTTTGGCCCGTATTGAATGTGTTTAAAGTGGAGGAACCGCACAGATTACAAGATGTATGCAGTGGGAATACAAAGGTATTATTATTACTCTTGCTTTCTTCGCTACTTTAATTTATGTCTTGACAGAAGCAATTACACAGACAAACTGGCATGTCTCTAGTACAGAACAATATTACCTAAGGAATATATATATATATATATATGTCAGGCCATGTCACTTTATAGTTGTTTATCTTTTATCAGGTTTTGCTTTGGTATTAGTCTTTCCTTATTTGTTCATTTTTAAACCAGTGTTTCAGGTGTAAATGTCTGACTAAAATGCAGGGGGTATATTGCCTAAGGGTGCGTTTACATAACAACAGTGTACTAAATTAACATTCAAATTCACAGAAGACAACACTGTCAAAACAACCCCCCATTCACAGATCTGTGAAAACGACTAAAACACTGTATTATACAGCAGGGTTCTCAGCCCTGGTCTTGAGGCCCACTGCCCTACAAAGTTTAGCTCCAACTCACCTGCCTGTAGCTTTCTAGTAATCCTGAAGCCATTGATTAGCTGGTTCAGGTGTGCTTGATTAGGTTGGAGCTAAACTCTGCAGGACAGTGGGCCTCGAGGACCAGGGTTGAGAATGCCAGTTACATGCCAGGCCAGTAGTTGGTGATATCACTTTGTAAAAAGAAACACTACGCATCTATTGACTGAACATGTCACAGCATGCACATGACATCACTGTTTACATGAATTTACGTTTTGTTGTTTACATGGAGACCATAATGTAACGCTTTCAAAACTTGCACTTTAAAGGGGTCATGAATTGAAATCAACTTTCCCTTGAGCTTTTGATATATGAAAGGTCATCATTAACACAAGAATATCAGAGTTTCAAAGCTGAAATCTTCCTTGTTAGTCAAAGAAAAGCTTTTATTGACAGCTGGCTCATCAAACAATCAATCTGTGAATTTGCTTCCTTGTGACATCAGAGAGCAGTGAAACCGCCGCTATAACAGAAGAAGAAAACACACCTAATACTGTAGCCCCACCCATTGATTCATGCATGACATGTAACATAAATAACAGGTTACGGTTATAAGCTTCCTTCGATTCCAATATTAAGAGCGCGGTTAAACTTTATTTTTAATCAAGATCCAGCTCATGTGGTAAGACATTGCACATTTATTCGCTTCATTTCACTGCAGATTCGTTTGTAAACAAGAGACTTGATTTGCAGACAGAATAAGATAAAAATTAAAAAATAAAAAAAAAAATAAAAATGCTGTGCCTTCTATATTGGATGCGACAGGTGCAACACACTTATGGGAGTAAAAATGTTGTTTTTTATATGTGATAGTATTGCATTGCTACAGATAATTTTCTATCTACTGATTATGTGTACATGTCTAACTAAACATAATTAATTCGATAACTTACCATGCTGTCACAGGCTGGAGTATCCTTTGTATTTGAGGTGTTGTTGGTTCATTGTCCTGCAATTCGGGATCAGATTCGAACATGTATGGGCTAGGGCTTGCAAAGCCAAGACTTCTCTGTGTTTTCAGTCGGGCTACCAAAATGTATCACCGGGCTATCTTAAATAGTCAAATAACATTCCTTTCTTGATGTGCGTTGTTCCTCCCTTCACTTGTAGTCGTGATGTCATATTGTGTAATGTTTTTCAAAATAAAACTGATAAAAAAATGTAAACACCACTTCATTGATAGTATAGGCTCATGTTGAAATTTTTTTTGTACAAACAGGCGCTGTATTTAGGAGTAGGCCTACATAAAGTAGGCTATTGAATGAAAATGTCTCTGAAACATCTGTGTATTTGGCGTAAAGTATGCAAACACAGGCGAGCATCACTCGTGAAGCAAAGGTGTCCAACTTCACGTCTCCGTTTTCAGCTCCTCCCGCCTGCATGCGGAAACTCTCGCCGCGATTGGTTACATCCAGCCACAGCTGATGTTGAACACACCTACTTACCACTTTAACTTAATGGTCATGAAACATACATGAACCAATGGCATTCAGAATCATTGATGTCCAACACAAGTCATTATGCAAAATGTTTGGAATTGATCGTGAATGAGATCTGAGAGCTGTTGCAGAGCTGATGATTGTCAATAACTTAAATTCCAGTGTGTTCCTCATATGACTTCAGAAGACGCAGAAAAAGTAGTATATGAGTTGTATGAACTATTTAAAATGTTTTATATAGCTGCTCTGTCTTTTTGGAACATTTATGTGGTAAAATGTAAAAACTAATATAATAATAATAATTATTATTATTATTATTTATTTATTATTGCTAGATGTACACCTTTAAAATCAATCAAATTGTACAATTCAGGCAAGTCCTGCATCTTCGGGAACAGCTTTTCTCTGCCGTGCTCAAATATGGTCATTATGGTTTAAAAATGAATGGCAGTGACGGACAGCATGCAGATTCCTCTGCCTGTCAGAATTACCTCAGATTCACCATGCTGAGAACTAATGACACTTGATAGGTGCCTATTTACCCTAAACCCAAAAGCAGCTATTGTATTTGATCTATTTAGACAACTTCAGAGAACTTTGATGAGTGACTGGAAATATTCTTTCAAAGCATTTCTCATTCAAGGTCTTTCATGGTGAAGATGGAGATCCGCTTTATATTGATTTGCTGGAACCAATATCTGCTGACACTTTCATGCTCAAGATCCTTATCCTTTCAGTTCCTCCCTGCTCAAAGTCATAATCAATTCAGTCAGATAAAGGAGTCTGGTCCACTGTGATTTTCTGAGTATTAATAATATCACTAATGGTCTAATGGGTACATTAAATATATTTTATTGCAATTGTTTTTTTGTTTTTGTTTTTCAAAGGGCAAGTTGAGGAAGTGAGCTTCAGTCAAATACTTAAAATAAGTTATTCTTTAGAATTTACCTTTTTGTTAGATTTGTCTTCATGGCTGCTCAACCTTAAATGTGAGATCTGCGAAATGTGCATCTCACAATAACAGAATTCTGCAGCAGCGGCAGGTCCTGCCATTCAACACAATAAAGAACTCTTATGTCCAAAATTTCCAGTCATCATCAAAGGGCAATTCTACAAAAAATTTCACCTAGAATGACTCCTAATTTAGATTCCTGGCTATATGTATGCTGTGGACCATGAAGCGACAGACAATAGAAAGATGTTTATTTTTTCTCTCATCACATTCAATTCAAAGTGCAAACTCACAACTCAGCTAAAGTATATTTTCTTTTTGCTGTGGATTCAGTGATGCAGGAAACATTAAGTGTTCTGTCCACATTGATAGAAAAATGCAGATGTTCAAAAAATTTTAACAATCAAAAGTCTTGACAGTCCCTCTTTTTTTATTTTATTTTTTTAAGTTCTGAATAAAAAATAGCTCTTCCCGGATCCATTCCTTATCCTAACAAAGTCATGTAAAGGAAGCAAGACATTGACTGAGCATTTATAGCTACCTCCTTTAGACTTACTGTGATAATGTATAGCAAAAGAGAAGTGCTGATCTTCTGTGTGCCCCTGCATACCTTCTTTTAGCATATAATTGCGGGCAGAAACATATATTAGTTGAGGGCAATTTGTCAGTGAAGCTGGCTGTGTGACAGACTCAGATGTGTACAAAGCTTGGTTGAATCTTTGTAATAATGTAAGGTAAAGCTTCCCATGTATGAATGTGGAGGATTAATTATTAGGGCTGTCTAAAGGCCAAGGATGGCTTTGAGTAATTCCATAGCAGCTGTGGGAATAATTGGCTTCCGCTTGACCTTTAAGCAAAACCTGGTGGTTGCGGTAGAGTATCACTGCTACACAAGTCCAACCAAGGTGCTTTGTCTTACGTTTTTATGTGGCATTACGGAAACTAATAGAGAAGACTGACTGGGCTTTCTGTGAGAACAGATAAAGCTCTAGCCAGACAAAAGATTTCAATTCTAACTAATTGCTTCTTTGCTGTGTATATAGTTCAGAATTTTCTTCTTTAATTGCATTTTATGTCAGTGTACTTGTCTGTGCCCAAAAGTTATACCACAGCTGACCAATACACTCTAAAATGCTCTAAATACACCAATACACTCTAAAAATCAAAAGTTGGGTTGAAAATGGACTAACCCAGCGATTCAGTGATCTTGAGGAAAACATTGGGTTGTTTCAACCCAATAAATGGCTATTTTAACCCCACGCTTGTTTTAACCCAGCATTTTTTTAGAGTGTAGTGAGGATGAACAGTTATTTTTAGATCCATGCATTTTGAAATACAAAATACTGTTTTTACTTTTAAGTTACTTTTACTTTTAAGTTTCATATTTGTGTTTTTTTATATTGTAAATATTTTGTGTTAATACTGCAGGTGATATAATGCTCTATGTAAGTTAATGCATTGGTTAAGTATTCAGAAAATATTAATTAATGCTATGTACTCATTACAGCAGAGTTTCTCAACTCTGTCCCTAAAGGTACACTTTCCCACACTTTTTGGATCTTTAAAAAAAAAAAAAGAATGTCTTTACAGTACCAAAATATTACAATATTAAGCAAAGTAATCATTTTTGAAATTAAGCTAAAGTAAAGTTTCACGTTGTGGTTGACAAACATTAGGCTATGTTACAGTTTGTGTCAGGACTCTTCAAGAGATGTCTATCTCTTGAAGAGTCCTGACCTAAACACTAAATAATACCCAGGCGCAAATGAGCAATAAGGGGGTATTTAATAACAAGACTGAAGACTAGATACAGCAGGACAGTGAGGCGTAAAACAAATCAAACAGTAGGGCAGATGACACGAGGACTGACAGGAAGGATGACCATTGAGACTGTTGGATGGACAGTGTGCATGAGGCCAGTGCGCGTGCACAAGGGGACCGGCACCTTTGAAAGTGAAAGTGAAAGTGCCCTTTTCGATCGTACCGGTGTGCCATAAGCGCGATTTCTACCGAGGGGGCCTTACCAGGGTCTCTACTGTTCAGCCCATCCCAGTCCAGCAGCTCCAGCAGCGTCTCGATCAGCTCAATGAAAGTGTACATGCAAATATTTTCTTCTGATTTAGCTGTTAATTAAAATTTCTGTTGTTTCTGATGTTAAACTTTAAGTTATATTGAATAAATAGTTGTAAAAAAGTACTTTAAGTGATGTATAGACCAGTTTATTTTCATTTACACATTTTAATTTACATAACAAGAAAATATGTATAGAATGATTTGTTTAATGAGCAAATTATAACTTGCATTACAAAATAAACAATGCACAGAACAATCACTTCTCTTTTATTCAGCCTACACATTTCAAGTTACATAACAGAAATAAACAATGTATAGTATTACTTTGGTTAATTTACAAATAACATTACATTACAAAAATAAATAATGTAGGCTAAAGAACTTAGGCCTATACGTTGAAAAAAAAAGAGACAATGGACAGCAATTACTTTGTTACATTTACAAATTACTTGCATTATAAAAAAATAAATAATAATGTATAGGTCTACGTTTAAAAAAAAAAAAAAAAAAAAAAAAAAAATTATATATAGAAAAATTGTTCCGTGAATCCGGCCACAAGTGCACCTTTATAAAGAACATTCAGCCTTTGGCCTTTGGAGAGATTTTTTCGGTAATGGACCGTCCTCAGTGAGTGACATTCATTCAAATCAAATCACCTTTATTTATATAGCGCTTTTAACAAGTCCAATTGTTTCAAAGCAGCTTCACATTGTTAACAGGAAAATAATGCAACAGAATTTGTACAGACGTTCTGGTGAAACAGTGATGTTATCCAGCTAATTTCACGTATCATATAGTGTCAATGCGGGCAGATCGGTAATATAGATGACATTTAGGTGTCCCCAAATGAGCAAGCCTAAAGCCAGAGGCAACATTCATTCATATAAAACACTTAATTTTGCAGTATGGCTAGTAAGTTAATGTTAAATGTTGCCAGAATTATAACCATACACTGTTTGTTCGTCGGCCAGAGAAGAACTGGCACCCCGACTGAGCCTGGTTTCTCCCAAGGATTTTTCTCCATTCTGGTCCTGAAGGAGTTTTGGTTCCTTGCATTATTTTCCTGTTAACACTGTAAAGCTGCTTTAAAACAATTGGACTTGTAAAAGCGCTATATAAATAAAGGTGATTGATTTGATTTGACAGTTTTCGTTTATTTGTATTTTGGCTTATAATTTTGAGTGACAGATTTTTCTCTGTAGGGAAATTTAAAAGAGAGATTTTGGAAATGAAATCTAAATTTAGCGGATCGGTCAGGTCAGGAATAAAATAATTCTAGCGGGTGAACACAGAGTGAATTTTAAGCACGAGCAGGAGGGTGCAGAATAGAGCCTAAAGCAGGAGCGGGATGAAAAACAGCCCCACACAGATCTCTAATTTGTATTTAAAGAAAGTGCAGAAAAAGAAAGATAAATGAAAAAGAAAGATCGAAAAGGGAGAGATTGGACAGACTGATTCCTCTTCTTGAAAGAATGGCATAAGCATAACATTTATGTTTATTTATTAAGTTAAAATTGGGAAATTAAACTTAATCTTGCCAGGTTGCTCAGGGCAGGGAACTGGGAATTGTGTGAATTCCACCACTACAGAACATTTTGTTTACTTCAAGTTGCGAGGAGCACGGTTGCGCTTGTTGTGTCGGGGCGGCGGGCTATTTTCAGATCGCCCACTCCTGTCAAAAAACAACAGAGTTACCGACCGCTTCACCGTCTTTCACTGGGAAATTTAACCCCACGCCACAAGAAATCTGATCGAGTGCCACAGGAATGCAGACCAGTCTATACAAATCCTGTTGTCACCCGTGTGCTATGAATTCTGGGATAGGTAGGCTGCAAAGGGTCCATCTGTTGTACCCTTCCTTTGCCTGAGAAACGGAGGGCGCATTTTGAAGTCATTTTGAAATTGCGGCAGCCTTTGTCGCACTGCGGTGCCTTCGGAGGGTGCATTCTTCACATTGGGACGGCCTTTGTTGCGCCACTGTGACGCAATTGCACTTCAATTGCAGCTTTCAGAGGGTGCAGCCTTCACATTGGGATAGCCTTCGTAGTGCTGCTGTGATGCAATCACATTTCAAATGCGGTCTTCGAGGCGCATGGCCTTCACATTGGGACACAGCTAAGGACTAAACAAGGGGGCGTGGTAAAGGGAAACAAGGAGGTGTGACTAGAGGAACACATGGCCAACACAAACAGAGACAGAGCCATGTGGTCAGACACAAGACAAACAAAGAAACATTGAACAGAGACAAGACAGACAAGACTGCCAGGGCAGGACCCTGACAGAATGGATGGGAGACACAGATGTAGATCTAATCAGCTTAACATAAGATAATGCACAAAAGGATAAAACACAACAGGAAGAAGATAAAAATAAGAAAAATGCTGAATGTGACAAAAAACAAAACAAAAAACAGGCTATCTTTTAGAAAAGAAGTGTGAGTATAATGAGCAACAAAGGGGAAAAAACATAGCAAATGGGAACACAAACTAAGAGTCTAAAATCATTTCAAATTAAGTCCTGGGATACAAAAAAAAAACAAATAAAAAAACAAACAAACAAAAAAAATCATAGTTGATGTGATGAACTACACATGTAGTTACTCAACTGGTACACTAGAGGCGATTTGAACAAATTCAGGGTTACAAATTAGATCAGTGATTCCCAACCTTGGTCCTAAAATACCCTCATCACAGGACGTTTTAGATATCTTTCTAATCAAACACTTTCTAACACGTCAGTTGTTGTACATGTAATGATTGCTTCTGGTCCTGTTATCCTCATGGTTTTGTTTCTTTGTTCCTTAAGTTCTTTGTTATCTATTCACTGTGTTACTTGATTAAAAACTCGCCTTCACCTGCTTTCTCAGATGTCGATCGCTGCATCGGAGGTTGGGCTTGAGTCCTCTAGGGATGAAGATTTGGATGTGCTGCCCCCTCCGGTGAGAGTAGCTTTGTTCGAGTCTGACCCTGACGGCCATGCTTTCCTGGGCTGCTGAGCGCGTCAGGCTCGAGTGGAATCCACCCTGCATTCCATGGCCCTCCTGCAAGTCTATCAGGCCAAGGAGCCACTCAAAGAGCTGCACAAGGGTTGTTCTGACCAGGGTTGATGCAGGAACTGCGCACAGCGACGGACCTCGCCCTGGAGAGTCAGTTGGAGAGACGATGTCCACACTTGTGGTCCAGGAACATCTCTGGCAGAATCTGGCAGATATGAGGGAGACATGACAAATACCTCTGTCTTGACTCCCTGATCTCCCAGGTCGGCATCTTTGGTGACACAGTTGAGAATCTGACGCCGGCTGCAGTCCCCCCACCTGCTCATCACCGAAGGTGCCCCTCAGCTTCCACCTCCACTCCAGCATGGCCTCAAAAGCAGCATCCACCTAGGTCACAGCTTGGAGCCGGTCGCAGGAAAGCGGCACAGACTGTCCCAGACCCTGCAAGACCCACCAAAGGCAAAGAGCCGTACCTGAGACAGGCGACCAAGAGATGGAGGAGACAGATGGTGAATGCACCACTCCTTCCTCTGGAGGAGGGCCGTGTGGAGAATCTTTTCTATTCTGCCCTTTGATATCCTCGTTGGAGTCGCGACTGTTTCTTTAAATCACGCGGCCAGACGCAAGCGGGGGAAGCGAGCCGGTGCGCTGGTTAAACTCCGCGCGCGCGGCCTCCGCACTCCTCTTCCCAGTATTCATCTTGCTAATCTCCGCTCTCTTCCTAATAAAATGGACAAACTGCTTCTCCTCACCCGGATTAACAAGGATTTTTCCAACTCTGCTGCACTGTGCTTCACTGAAACCTGGCTGAGTGAAACCATACTGGACAACGCACTACATCTGCTGGGCTTCCAGCTGTTCCGAGCAGATCGCATCACGGAACTAACCGGGAAAACGAGAGGTGGAGGTTTGTGTTTCTACATCAACGAACGTTAGTGTTCAGATGTAACAACGCTGAAGAAGATGTGCTCTCCTAACCTAGAGGCCCACTTCATAAACTGTAAACCTTTCTATTCACCGCGGGAGTTTTCCTCGTTTATTCTCGTGAATGTTTACATTCCTCCAGACGCTTGTGTCAGCGCGGCAGTACAACAGCTGGCTGAACAAATAGCTGAGACTGAACAAAAGTATCCAGACTCTCTTTTAATCATTCTTGGGGATTTTAACAAAGCAAATCTCTCCTGTGAACTGCCAAAATACAGACAGCAAATTACATGTCCCACCAGAGACAGTAATATTCTTGACCACTGCTACACCACAATAAAGAATGCATATCACTCCGTCCCACGGGCAGCTTTGGGGCTTTCTGATCACTGTGTGGTTCATCTTATACCGTCCTACAGGCAGAAACTGAAATCAGCTAAACCTGTAATAAAGACTGTAAAAAGATGGACTAATGAAGCAGAGCGGGACCTACAAGCCTGCTTCGATTGCACTGATTGGAATGTCTTTGAAGCTGCTACCACTGATCTGGATGAGCTCACAGATACTGTAACATCATACATCAGTTTCTGCGAGGATACATGCATTCCTACCAAGACATTCTTATCATTCACTAATGATAAACCATGGTTTACTGGGAAACTCAAACAGCCGTCATGCAAAGAGGATGCTTAAAGAAGTGGGGATAGGGTCTTGTATAACCAGGCCAGGAACAGACTGACAAAGGAGATCAGAGCTGCTAAAAAAGCTACTCTGAAAAGCTGAGAAACCAGTTTTCTTCTAACAACCCTGCTGCTGTCTGGTCAGGCCTGAAGAATATCACCAATTACAAGCCACCATCCCCCCGACCTGCTGAGAATCAACATCTGGCTAATGAGCTGAATGCATTTTACTGCAGGTTTGAGAAACCCAATCACACCTCACACCCGCTCTGATCTGCACTTCACACGTCCCCCAACACCTCCTGGCTGGCTGTCTGGTGCAGTTATAACAACCTTTGAGCTCAACACGCTCAAAACGGTGGAGATGATAGTGGACATCAGGAGGAACAGCCCATGCTCTGCCCCCACTCACCATCATGAACAGCACAGTGGCAGCAGTGGAGTCATTCAGGTTCCTGGGCACCACCATCTCTCAGGACCTGAAGTGGGACAATCAGATTGACTCCATTGTAAAAAAGGCCCAGCAGAGACTGTACTTCCTTCGTCAGCTGAGGAAGTTCAACTTCCCACAGGAGCTGCTGATCCAGTTCTACTCTGCTGTCATTGAGTCTGTTTTGTGCACATCCATCACTGTCTGGTTTGGTTCAGCTACCAAATCTGACATCAGGAGACTACATCGTACAATCCGGACTGCAGAGAGGATTATTGGTGCCCCCCTGCCAGCCCTCCAGGACCTGTACTCTTCCAGAGTGAGGAAGAGGGCAGGAAAAATCATCACAGACTCCGCTCACCCTGGACACTTCCTGTTTGAACTGTTACCGTCAGGACGGCGACTCCGATCACTGGCCACTAGAACATCTAGGCACAGGAACAGTTTCTTCCCACAGGCCATTTCCCTCTTGAACAGTTGAATACCCCAACCCCCCCAGCCCCCCCAGCCGCCTTTAAGTGCAATACTTTGACCGTTTAGTGCAATATATTCTAAACTAGTGCAATATATTCTTAAATGTAACTGTGACCTTATATATATAGTGGTGTGTGGTTCGAGTATGCAATGCCTTCTCATGCACCCCCTGCCGACTCGTGAAACCAGGTAAGTGTTGCACTGCACACTCTGTCCCCATTCCAGGATGCTGTACCTTCCGGGTCGGGACCCTGTGCTCTACCACGTTGCCCCACTGCAGGTATGTCGGTACCCCCTGACCCCATTTGTACGGCATCTGGACACCTGGCCAGCTCATTCAGACTGTCAGATCCGGCTATGCGATTCAGTTAGCCTGGCATCCTCCCAGGTTTCGCGGCATCTGGTTCACCTCAGTGGCTGACAAGGATGCTCCTGTCCTGCTTGTGGAAATCGCAGGGAAAACCTAACAGTGAAATTCACTAAATGAAATGTTAATTTTACTTATTTATTTATTTATTTTTTTTAAAGTTAATTGAACTTTACAAATATTTGTAATGTGAACTCAAAAATGTATTATATTAAGGTGAGACACGGCAGGTGAAAACATTGTTTTTTCATGCAGTGGTCAATTTTAGATTTTGGGCCAGTTTGCTCCCTTAACATGTAAGCTTTCATGTTAAAATAAAAATATATGTCAACATTACACATTAAAGTGGTTATTTCATTATATTTTGTCAACTTGCACCTTTAGATTTCTACCCGAAATCATCAAATGTTAGCATTCTAACACGAGCTCCCGTGCCGTCTCCATTCATAGAAACATGTCATGACTGGGATCATTATAAAGCTCTCAGTCCTCAGTCTCATACACAGTGCTGTCTAATCCAAATATGGCCATTTCCTTTGTAGAACTAACCAACTACGAAAGTTTTCAGTCGAAAACCACATCTGATTGGTCAATGTGAATTTCTCACTACATGATACTCCGCCTGAGAGAAAATGCAGACAACGCAGAAATCAGCTCATAAACGTTCACAGAAAAGATCAAGTAGCAAGAGCTGATAAAAATAAAGTAAACAACAACAGATTAGACGATGAAATGTAGTTATAAATAGAATTCATATAGTTCAAATAGTTATAGATGGACATACAAACAAACAGGGACAGTTTGTTTGCAGTTTTTGTGACTGTTGTTATGTGTGTTTGTTAAGGTAATTCTCTTCAGCTTAAGGCTATTGCTATTACAAATTTATTAATTTATCAATTTCCATGTGTTTTAAATACAAACCCGATTCCAAAAAGTTGGGACACTGTACACATTGTGAATAAAAACAGAATGCAATGATGTGGAAGTTTCAAATTTCAATATTTTATTCAGAATACAACATAGATGACATATCAAATGTTTAAACTGAGAAAATGTATAATTTTAAGGGAAAAAGTAAGTTGATTTTAAATTTCATGGCATCAACACATCTCAAAAAAGTTGGTACAAGGCCATGTTTACCACTGTGTGGCATCCCCTCTTCTTTTTATAACAGTCTGCAAATGTCTGGGGACTGAGGAGACAAGTTGCTCAAGTTTAGGAATAAGAATGTTGTCCCATTCTTGTCTAATACAGGCTTCTAGTTGCTCAACTGTCTTAGGTCTTCTTTGTCGCATCTTCCTCTTTATGATGCGCCAAATGTTTTCTATGGGTGAAAGATCTGGACTGCAGGCTGGCCATTTCAGTCCCTGGATCCTTCTTCTATGCAGCCATGATGTTCTAATTGATGCAGTTTGTGGTCTGGCATTGTCATGTTGGAAAATGCAAGGTCTTCCCTAAAAGAGACGACGTCTGGATGGGAGCATATGTTGTTCTAGAACTTGGATATACCTTTCAGCATTGATGGTGCCTTTCCAGATGTGTAAGCTGCCCATGCCACACGCACTTATGCAGCCCCATACCATCAGAGATGCAGGCTTCTGAACTGAGCGCTGATAACAACTTGGGTTGTCCTAGTCCTCTTTAGTCCGGATGACATGGCGTCCCAGTTTTCCATAAAGAACTTCAAATTTTGATTTGTCTGACCACAGAACAGTTTTCTACTTTGCCACAGTCCATTTTAAATGAGCCTTGGCCCAGAGAAAACGCCTGCGCTTCTGGATCATGTTTAGATATGGCTTCTTTTTGACCTATAGAGTTTTTGGCAGGCAGCTGTAATGGTGCGGTGGATTGTGTTCACCAACAATCAAGTATTCATGAGCCCATGTTGTGATTTCCATTACAGTAGCATTCCTGTATGTGATGCAGTGCCGTCTAAGGCCCGAAGATCACAGGCATCCAGTATGGTTTTCCAGTTAAGTTAAATTATTGCATTCCTTTTTTATTCACAATTTATACCCAACTTTTTTGGAATCAGGTTTGTATATATATATATATATATAGACAGACACTTGCCCCTTTCTCTCTTCAGCTCTTTATATTTTGCGCGCTAGTCAGCTCCCTACAGAACGCCTATATATATATAACAGCAAGATATCAGTGTTAATACAATAATACAAACATAATGGCCCGTGATAACATTACCGATCAAATAACACAATAATTTTCTACCCTTTGACGTGTACGATCAGTCTAGGCTGTTCCCTCACGTAATGTCACATATATCGGGAGAAGTGGGTGATTTTGTGTTGTAAATCCAGCAGGCTTCAGCTCCCTGGCACTGTTGTAAACACATAATGGCGGCTCCCTGCCCACAGCTCGTGATAACTTACCGATCAACTAACACATATATTTTTATTAAGTATATAAACCATAAGGAGTTCACTTGCATGCATTTAATTAAGTTTGAAAATATTTTGTATAAAAAAATAATAAAAAATAAAACATTTGAACAGTCATGCATTGCAAGCATTTTTGTCTTGTTGTCACTGTTGTCGTCACTGTTACCTCACACTCTCGTTGGTACCAACTTCACATACAGTTTTAATATTTAAAAATTTACCAGTTTTGAACTACTTCAGAGAAAATGGCAGACAATTTATTTAAAAGAAGACAACTGACAAGTGAGGAAATTGAGGAGATTTTTTTTAATTCTGATGAGGAGAATTTTGACAGTGAGGCAGAGAGTGACAGCGATGAAGACCTTCCCCTGAACCTTGAAGCTCTTGACAACATTGCGGGTGAAGACGAGACTTCTTCCACAATGCCAGAATATATTTTACCTTCAAATGACGCAGCTGAGGTAAACTCGTCATCCTGGAAGGTAACCAACCTTTTTAATCCTCCTTGCCCAGGCAATTTTGACGACCCACAGTGTAGTGTGCAAAATCCACCAGAATCGCCCCGTGAGGTCAATTGTTTTAAATTGTTCTTCACTGAAGAAGTTGTCGGAGAAATTGTGGAGGAAACAAACCGCTATGCCTCTGACTTGAAAGAAAAAGAAGTGAGGGGAAAAATGGTTAAATGGGTTCCAACAAATATGTCTTTCATATCCCTGAAATGTACACATTTTTATTGCCAGTTCTCTTAACCCTTTGACACGTACGATCACACCCGTGTGATCAATCTAGGCTGGTCTCTGGTGCGTACGATCACACGGGTGTGATTAGAACACTCAGTGATCAACTGCCAAATTCAAAATTTCAAATCTGCTTTAGCGCGCTGACTGGCGCTGAGCCAAAGACTGAGCGAGTGAGAGACTGACTGAGCTCAGTGTCTTTTAATGTTTAGTTTAGGTTTCATACACTTCAAATTACATTACACAACTACAAAAATAGCAGCAAAAACTAAATATAGTTTGTAATTGCATACTTAATATGCAAATTATGCAGTAATTGCAAGTTTATATATATATAACAGCAAGATATCAGTGTTGTAAACATATAATGGCCCGTGAAAACATTACCGATCAAATAACACAATCATTTTCTACCCTTTGACGCGTACGATCAGTCTGGGCTGTTCCCTCACGTAATGTCACATATATCAGGAGAAGTGGGTGATCTTGTGTTGTAAATCCAGCAGGCTTCGGCTCCCTGGCACTGTTGTAAACACATAATGGTGGCGCCCCGCCCACAAATCGTGATAACTTACCGAACAACTAACATATATGTATACATGCATTTAATTTAGTTAACAAGTTTGAAAATATTATGTATAAACAAATAATAATAAAAAAACAACAACATTTGAACAGTCATGCACTGCAAGCATTTTTCCCGCTGACAAGTTGTCACTGTTGACGTCACTGTTACCTCACACTCGCGTTGGTACCAACTTCACATACAATTTTAATAAAATGTACCAGTTTTTAACTACTTCAGAGAAAATGGCAGACAATTTATTTATAAGAAGACAACTGACAAGTGAGGAAATTGAGGAGATTTTTTTAATTCTGATGAGGAGAATTTTGACAGTGAGGCAGAGAGCGATGAAGACCTTCCCTGAACCTTGAAGCTCTTGACAACATTGAGGGTGAAGACGAGACTTCTTCCACAATGCCATATCGCGGTGTCCATCCAAAGGAGGCGACCTGCCTTAGACACTCCTCTGCGCCTTACAGCCAGGCATTTTCTGTCATATAAACATATGTATATAGTTATAAAGATTTTTTTACCATAGTATATTTATTGTTTTGTTTATAATACTATTTTGATTGTTGTTCATTGTAATTATATTTATAATTTGTTTTGTAATTTTATTAGAAAGTGTATATATGTATCATAGTTTAAACAAAGCAAAGATGTAGTTTCTCACTAGCAAAGCAGAGAAAAGGTAACTTACATGGCATTTGACATCATGTAAACTATATATATGCAAGCTAATAGTAAGTGAGACGTGACCATATACCTTTTCTAGTGAGATATAAAACCCAGTAACAATATTAACACTAAAACATAAATAATACATAATATATTCATGTTACGTATCAAGTCAACTGAACCCTAATAACTTTATCGAATGCACGGAGCATTTTTGCAATGTGCAAAACGACAAACATGACATTTGAACGTCCACATTATTGAGGACTGTTCGTTTTACAAGAGAATTTTGTAAATATCTTTATTCATATTTATTGCATGCTTGTAAATAATTATATGTGCTTCAAAATAGGAAAAAACTAAAATATACTCACCAATTGTCACGCTGGATGTTGTGAGGAGATGCAAAATGCGTGTGCACGCGAAATTCAAAGCAGTGGGAAAAAATAGCAACATAAACATGTCAACCATAGTGTGTACACGCTAAAAAATAATGTGAGAGGTTTTGAATTAAAAAATAAAGTAAAACATTCATAGAGTGCTCACCTGCACGCGGTCAACCACCATGAGCGCCATTGTGACTGCGAAACCTCACGTGTCAAGGTTGATGTGTTACCATGGAAATTAGAACGCACGTCATTGCATAATAACGGTCGCATTAAAAAACTCACGCCAGACTGCCAGTCTGAATATTTAGAACGTACGTGCGAAAGGGTTAATGGGGGTGATCAAAAAACCATCACTTCGGGATTACTGGAGCACAGACCCCATGCTCTTGACCCCATGCTCTATTTTTACTGCTCTCACCTCCTCCTTTTGTCGTATTTTTGTGCCATACAGGGATCTGTGTGTTGATGAATCTCTGATGAAGTGGAAAGGCAGGCTGGCATTTCGTCAGTACATTCCATCAAAACGGCACAGATTTGGGGTCAAGTTTTTTGTTTTGTGTGATGTGCTCACTGGTTATATGCAGGACATGATCATTTACTCCGGATCTACCAGTGACATACAACACTACCAAGGACTTGGGATTTCTGGGTCTGTTGTAATGACACTACTAGCACCTTACCTCAGAAAGGCTCATGTCCTTTATGTGGATAACTGGTACAGTAGTCCCACACTTTTCCAGCACCTCTTGTCTCTTGGCACTGGAGCTTGTGGGACTGTGCGTGCAAACCGGAAACGGATGCTAACATTCACCTGTAAAATGACAAAGGGTGAGGTGGAATTCAAGGAAAATGGATCACAGTTGGCAGTCAAATGGCATGATAAGAGAGATGTCCATGTCCTTACCACAGTCCACCCAACTGGTATGG
Source organism: Paracanthobrama guichenoti (assembly GCA_018749465.1). NCBI lineage: Eukaryota > Metazoa > Chordata > Actinopteri > Cypriniformes > Gobionidae > Paracanthobrama > Paracanthobrama guichenoti. The sequence goes on along the minus strand of CM031961.1, from coordinate 16,031,802 downwards.
CAGCCACAGGGAAGCTGGATCACATTACTGGGCAAACAAAAATAAAGCCAGTCTGTGTGCTGGAATACAACAAAAAGATGGGAGCAGTTGACAATGCTGACATGATGACTGGTTTTCTTGAATGCACCAGAAAGTCTACCAAGTGGTACAAGAAGATCTTCTTTTACCTACTTGACACTGTTTTACTCAACAGCCATATTGTCTTCCGGCAAATTACTGGTAAGATATTTCTATAAATCAAAGAATATAAAAGATAAAAAGTCATTACATTTTCAATTAATGTAAACATAAGTGTTATAAAGGCTATGCATGGATGTCACTTTCCTGACAGAGCATGCCCCTCTCAGCCTGAGTGAGTGGCAGAAGAGCTGCTGCGTGACTGAATTTAATAAGGGAAACTGTGAAAACAAAGCGTAAAACAAGTTTCAGTTTAAACTAAAGGTTAGACTCGATATAGTGGTCCTTACAACTTACCAAAGATCCAGTGATCCATGGATATTGACATTTTAATCAAATTCACTCCAGCTGACGGTGATGTCACATGCATACCCTCTATTAACAAATTTACAATAAACAGACCACACTGTCACATGCTATTCTATCCTCTTCCTTACGGCCTATTGATGTGTTCTACTGTGAGTAGGAAAGGAAATCACCTCCATGCAATTCAGGACGAACCTGATGAGAGGGCTACTGGAGGAGTACAGCACATTGCGGTGTCCATCCAAAGGAGGCCAACCTGCCTTAGACACTCCTCTGCGCCTTACAGCCAGGCATTTTCTGTCAGAAGTCCTCAGACCACTTCCCAGGGTAGCAGGACCAGGCGGAACTGCAAGGTCTGCCTCTCCAGCACATGGAAGAGCAAGCAGAGGCGCCTCACCAAACACATGTGTGTGCCGTGCAACACTCCCTTGTGTGCTGTGCCATGTTTTGGAGTACCACACAGTGAAGAATTATTAATCCTGTAAAAAGTTAGAGTTTATTTATTTATTTATTTGCGTTTATTAATTGTAATTATATTTGTAATTTGTTTTGTAATAATATTAGTAAGTATAAACATATGTATATAGTTTGATATAAAGATTTTTAAAGTATATTTATTGTTTTGTTTATAATTCTATTTTGATTGTTGTTCATTGTAATTATATTTATAATTTGTTTTGTAATTTTATTAGAAAGTGTATACGTATTGTAAGGACGGGTTTTACTGCTAAGACAAAAGCTGAGATCCAACACCCTGCATTAAAACAATAAAACTCAATCTGAAGAGAAGATCTCACAGAGAAACTGTAGGACACCGCCCTGACCAAAACTCTCTCCCCTCTCTACCTTCCTTTCCCCCTTCCCCTGATTCAAGTCCCAGAATGCAGATATACTACATATGATTTATCTTGTGAATCTATTGTTTTATCCCTTTCATGTCTGGTGTCTTTTTAAAGGTCATAGTGCGATTGGTAAAATGGTCTCAACATCACTGAAGTCACTGATAGGGTTAGAAAGATTGAAACATATGAGAATTGTGTTCTCTTTTTGAGTGGTCTCTCCAAAGATATCTGATCTTCTCCCCCCAAACTAGGTGTTTGTGTTGCAAATATTTACAACCCTTTGTTCTGGTCTGGGTATTTAAGGAAGGGTAGCAGGGCTGCCATTGGGGGAATATTCTGTAGACAGAAGCCCCCATGCAGTGTTGTGTCAGTGTCATAAGAGACACGCACACACACTGTATGTATTGTGCCAGATATGACTCTTTGAAACTATTTTCATATTACTTAATTGTATTTTATGCTGAAAGTTGTGTACCATGGATTCATGTTTAATTATGTTCTTTAAGTTCTGTCTGGCCAAAATAAATGTTAATCTTGATTTATTCTGTATTTTTCATAAGTCATTACTCAAGTAGTGTCGCATGAGGAGTTTTGTAGGCGTTTCCGTAAATCTTTCTGTCAGGGCAGATTCATACCGAGGACCCCATGACCGGAGCATGGCGCTAAGCATGAGGGGCAATCTGATTTCTGGGTGTCACTGTTATTAACAAGTTACAGCTCTCGTGACTATTGCTAAAATTACACTTTCTGTTATGAGTAAGCATTTGCGACTCACTTAAAGGTAAAATAGTTCACTCTGTAATCCTCTGTAATATCAGAACTGACTAATTTGCGTCCGTGAGGTAATGTAATTATAATCGCGAGCATTATCCTCTGAGCGACTCCGGGTCCCATGGAGGAACGAGTATTTGAAATTAAGAGATACTAAGAGAAATCAAAGATCTAAATTAAATCACAACTAAACTTATGATCAGCTGTTAAGTTACAAATGTAACAAATGTAACAAAGTTACAAAGAATTGGAGTCAGATCAAATTATTCATGGAGTCAGATTTAAAATTCGATGGTCATAAATTAAGTGAATCCAACAGAAGTGCTGAGAAGGCGAACACACAGAAGTCCTTCGACCAGGCCGTTAGATTCCGTCCTTGGGCTAACGGATGGACCTTACAGTATAATAGTTTAAAAAACAGTTTAAAAAACAAAAAAACATTTAGCTTAAATTGAAGAGATTTAATAAAACATGAAAGAAATGTGTACATTTTGCAATTTCTTTTTAACAAATGACATATGTTTGAATTATGCTAAACTTATACAACACATTTCTCACAAGCAAAGCAGAGAAAAGGTAACTTACATGGTATTTGACATCATGTAAACTATATACATGCAAGCTAATAGTGAGGTGTGACCATATAGCTTTTCTCTGCTTTGCTAGTGAGTTATAAAACTCAGTAACAATATTAACATTAAAACATATAATATATTCATGTTACGTATCAAGTCAACTGAACCCTAATAACTTTACCGAATACACAGAGCATATTTGCAATGTGCAAAACGACACATTATTGAGTACTTTCATTTTACAAGATAATTTTTTAAACATCTTTATTCATATTTATTGCATGCTTGTAAAGAATTATATGTGCTTCAAAATATATATAAATATTTTTTTTTTTTTTTTTAAATATACTCACCAATTGTCACGCGGATGTTGTGAGGGAGATGCAAAATGCGTGTGCAAGTGAAATTCAAAGCAGTTGGAAAAATAGCAACATAAACATGTCAACCATTGTGTGTACATGCTAACAAATAACGTGAGAGGTTTTGAATTAAAAACTAAAGCAAAACATTCATAGAGTGCTCACCTGCACGCAGTCATCCACCATGAGCACCATTGTGACTGCGAAAACTCACCTGTCAAGGTTGATGTGTTACCATGGAAATTAGAACGCATGTCATTGCATAATAATGGTCGCATTAAAAAACTCACCCCAGACTGCCAGTCTGAATATTTAGAACGTACGTGCAAAAGGGTTAAGACAAATCATGCCACAGATCAGGTCTGAGGACTGGTTTGTCACAATAGATCTCAAGGACGCATACTTCCACATATCCATCCTTCCATATCACAGGAATTTCCTGAGGTTTGCTTTCGGGGGCACAGCATACCAATATTGAGTTCTTCCATTCGGCCTAGCACTATCACCCTGCACTTTCACAAAATGCGTAGATGCAGCTCTGGCGTCTCTGCGCCTCCAGGGTATTCGCATTATGAACTACATCAATGATTGGTTGATTTTAGCTCAATCGCATTAGTTGGCAGTTCAGTATCGAGATGACATCCTCGCTCACATGAAAGAGTTAGGGTTATGGCTACATTTACATTTATTAGTTTAGCAAATGCTTTTATCCAAAGTGACTTACAACTGAGGAATACAGGAAGCGATCCATCATGAAGAGGCTAAGAAATACTAAGTTTTGGACATTACTCAGCATAGTAGCATAAGCTAGGGTAGGCAGGGAATAGAGGAAAATAGAATTTTTAATCTTGGGGCTAAACGCCAAAAAGAGTGTGCTTTCTCCAATTCAGAGGACTACTTTTCTAGGCATGGTTTGGGACTCAATGTCAATGAAGGCAGGTGTGCGAACACAGAGATCTAGTGCTCCAGCACTTAGCCCGTCTGGGCCTTTGGATCAACTGGGAAAACTCTGCCCAGTGCAGAGGATCTCTTTTCTCGGTATGGAAATGGACTCCGCTTATGAGCGAGCACGCAGTCACTGCTGACTTGCCTCTGTCAAATCAAAAGCAAGAGTGTGGTTCCACTGAAGTTATTTCAGAGGCTCCTGGGGCATCTGCAGCCGCAGTAATGGCTCTCGGATTGCTTCATATGAGACCGCTTCAGCACTGGCTCTGCGATAGAGTTCCAAGATTGGCATGGCAGTCGGGCACGCTCCGGGTCTCAGTGACTCGGGCCTGCCTGCAGACCCTCACCCCGTGATCGAACCTCAGCTTTCTACAGGCCGGTGTTGAATAATGAGTTTCCAGGCATATTGTTGTGTCAACAGATGCCTCTCCCACAGGCTGGGGTGCCATGTGCAATGAGGGTCAACATGTACTAGTCCAGTCAGACTACATGGCCACTATAGCGTACATCAACCACCAGGGTGGTCTGCGCTCCCGCCGTATGTCTCAACTCACCCGCCATCTCGTCATATGGAGTCAGAAGCATCTGAGGTCCCTTCGGTGCTGTCCATATCCCAGGAGACCTGAACCATGCAACTGACGAGCTCTCACAGCTTCAGCCACTTCCTGGAGAATGGAGACTCCATCCCCAGAGGGTCCAGATGATTTGGCTACCATCACTTCCGCTAGGGCAGAGTCTATCAGACACGCCTATGCGTTGAAGTGGTACCTCTTCATCACCTGGTGTTCTTCTCGTCAAGAAGACACCTGGAAATGCCAGATCGGGTCTGTGCTCTCGTTTCTCCAAGAAGGGTTGGAACGATGGCTGTCTCCTTCCACCCTGAAGGTTTATGTGGCCGCTATATCTGCCCACCACGACCTCGTGGAGAACAAAAAGGTAAGTCAGCATGACCTGGTCATCAGGTTCCTGAGGGGAGCCAGGAGACTAAATCCTCCTCACGCTCCCCTCGTACCCTCTTGGGACCTCGCAGTAGTTCTAGATGCTCTGCAGAGGGCTCCCTTCGAGCCATTGTGGTCGGTTGATCTTAAGTTCCTGTCAATGAAGACAGCACTCCTGATTTTGGCCTCTATCAAGAGGGTAGGGGACGATGCAGGCATTTTCGGTTGATGAAGTGTGCCTGGAATTCTGGCCTGCCAACTCTCACGTGATCATGAGACTCCGGCCTGGATATGTGCCCAAGGTTCCCACCACACCGTTCAGAGACCAGGTGGTGAACCTGCAAGCGCTGCCTTGGAGGAGGCAGACCCAGCCTTGGCACTGCTCTGTCCAGTATGCGCTCTCCGTGCTTAGATTCAAGATTCAAGATTCAAGAGTTTTATTTGTCACATACACAGTTATATACAGAATATACAACCGGCAGTGAAATGTAAACAGGTCCGCTCCATGGACAGTGCAAATTCACAGTTAAAAACACAAGGAAGAAATTATAATAGAAATAGGATATATAAAAAAAAGTACTATCTATATATATATATATATATATATATATATGTCTATATCTGTAGAATTATAAATAATCAAGTCAAGAGAAAAAAAGGTAACAAATAAGGATAAAGTGGAATAAAATAATTGAAGTAGACTTTGCAGTGAGTAAACTGTAGACTTATAAATATGTGGTTAACAAATGTATAAAGAGTATAATGTGCAAACAGGTTTATGACAGGTTGTTACACAGTAACAACGAGAACAGAAAGTGCAGTGCAATGTCAGTGTATCGATGTTTATCCTGAAGTGAAGTCACGTGATGTTAAGTGACTGAGTTCAGGAGTCTGATGGCCTGGGGAAGAAGCTCCTCCTGAGTCTCTCAGTTTTGGCCATCAGGCTTCGGAAGCGCTACCAGATGGTAGCAGCGTGAAATGAGGGTTTGCAGGGTGATTAGAGTCCTTGATGATCTTGGTAGCTCTACCTTTGCAGCGTTTGGTGTAGACGTCCTGCAGAGACGGGAGAGCTGACCCTGAGATATACGCTCGGATAAGCGCACTACTCTTTGCAGGGCTTTGCGGTCATGACTGGTGCTGTTCCCATACCACGCTGTGATGCACTGAGTTAAAACACTTTCTATCGCCCCTAAATAGAAAGTTTTCAGGATAGCTGGTGAAACCCTGAATTTCCTCAGCTGGCGCAGGTGGTACAGTCTTTGCCTGGCTTTTTCACCTGTGTCTGAATGTGAGCAGTCCAGGTCAGGTCCTCGGAGATGTTTACTCCCAGGTACTTGAAGCTGCTCACTCTCTCTACTGGTGACCCGCTGATCATGAGGGGGAGTATGTCCGTTGCTGTCTCTTCCTGAAGTCCACAATCATTTCTTTGGTCTTGCCAACATTCAGAGAGAGACAGTTGTCCTGGCACCATGATGTTAGATGCTCCACCTCGTCCAAGTATGCCGCCTCATTGTTGTTGGAAATGAGGCCCAGGACAACAGTATCATCAGCAAATTTGATGATAGAGGTGGAGCTGTGTGTGGACAAACAGTCATGCGTGTAGAGAGAGTAGAGCAGGGGCTCAGGACACAGCCCTGTGGAGCTCCCACACTCAGGGTGATGGAGGTGGAGGTGGACTGGCCTATTCTCACCACCTGAGGCCTGCCAGTGAGGAAGTCCTCAATCCAGTGGCAGAGAGAAGGATTCAGGCCGAGATCCAGGAGTTTGGAGGTTAGCTTGGTGGGAACTATGGTGTTAAAGGCTGAGCTATAGTCAATAAATAGCAGTCTTAATGTAGTTCCCACTTTTGCTGTCGATGTGAGTGAGGAGGAGTGGAGGACATGAGAGATGGCATCTTCAGTCGATCTATTGGGACGATAGGCAAACTGAAGAGGGTCCAAAGTGTCAGGAATGAAGGCGCAAATGGTGTTTTTAATGAGTCTCTCAAAGACCTTCATGACTATAGACGTGAGAGCCACTGGACGATAGTCATTTAGGCAAGAGGGTTTACTGTTCTTAGGGACAGGGATGATGGTGGATTTTTGAAGGAGGTGGGGACCACAGATGTAGCGAGGACTCATTAAAGATAGATGTAAACAACCCGGTGAGCTGATCAGCACAGGACCGCAGAACACGACCTGAAATACCATCCGGCCCAGCAGCTTTCCTGACGCCCACACGCTTGAGTGCTCTCCGAACTTCATCCTCCGAGACAGAGATCACGTGATTGTTGCTGCTCTGAGTAATTTCTCTAACGCGCCACTTGGCGGAGTCGCGTTGCCGCGGTTACAGTCAAAGCGAGCATAGAAAGAGTTTAACTCGTTCACGAGCAACGGATCAGCGTTCACCTCTGCAGAGGATTTAGATCCAAAGGAGCAGATGGACCTCAGACCTTGCCACATGCGCCGCGAGTCGTTGAGTTGGAAATGAGACTCCACTCGGTCTTTATAACGGAGTTTTGCGGCTTTAACTGCTCGTCTGAGAGCATAGCAGGACGATCTGTATTCATTCATATTCCCTGAATGGAGACCGGCGTTGTAAGCAGCAGTGCGTCGCGTTCACTGCCGCGCTGGATTGAATTGTCCACCCACGGTTTCTGATTTGAGAAGGGCGTTATTGTTATTGTTTGCATGGCTTGCTCTGTAAGCGTGTTGATGAAGCAAAGCGCCACGTCTGTGAACTCGCTTACGTCAGCTGAACTCGCTTCGGAACATGTCCCAATCCACATCGCCCAGAGCTGCCTGTAGCGCGGTCTCTGAGTGGGGTGACCAACGCTTAACTTCCCGCCTCACCGGGGTTCCTGGAGGAGCTTTTGTTTGTATTCGGGAGTGAGGAAAATGGCGGCATGATCCGATTTGCCAAACGCTGGAAGTGACCGCGCTTTATAGGCGTTCTTAAACGGAGAGTAGCAGTGATCCAGTGTGTTTGCTCCTCGTGTGGGGCAGGAGACGTGCTGGTGAAAGTTTGGCAGGACTTTCTTTAGGTTTGCTTTGTTAAAATCGCCCGCGACAATGAATGCCGCGTCGGGATGTTGGTTTATGACGCCGCTGGCAACATCATGAAGGCCAGATAAAGCCAGCGCTGTGTCTGCCTGCGGTGGGATAAACGGCGGTCGCGACAACCGCAGAAAACTCCTAGGCAGATAGAATGGGCGGCAGATGATTGTTAAATGTTCCAGATGAGGTGAGCAGGACCGCGAGAGAATGGTGATGTTCCTGGGATCGCACCATTTCTTGTTGATCATGAAACACACTCCACCGCCTTTGGATTTACCGGCCTCGGCTGTTCTGTCCATCCGAAAAAACAGAGAAGTTCTCCGGCGGCGTCACAGCTGTGTCCGGGACCGCGGGCGTGAGCCATGTTTCAGACAAACAATAGATATTACAGTCTCTCATGTCCCGTTGAAAACTTATCCTGGCTCTAAGATCGTCCATCTTATTATCCAAGGATTGAACATTTGCTAGAAGAATGCTCGGGAGAGGAGGTCTGAATGCCCTTTCCTCAGTCTGTTACGGATACCAGCACGTTTCCCACGGTGTTTCTTTGTTCTACGCCGCTGGCTCTGTCCATTGTTCAACTCGGCGTTCAAGAATCTCAGATGGCCACAGAGGATCGGCGAAAGTGTCCTGAAACAGTCCAGTGTAGAGGTAACCAATGTCCAAAAGAGTTTTGCTGTCGTAGTAGATCAATGCAGATGATAAGTTTGTAAAAACTGAGAGTAAAAGAAAGTAAAATAGTAAATAAAAGCACAGTCTTCGCGGAGCGACCTGAACGGCGACCAAACACAGCGGCGCCATTTTGTAATGATTTTAATCACTGCTTAATTAGACAGAACGCAGTGTTTCAGGACCTCAGACCAGTTCTTTGTCTGTTATGGTGGGAAGCTGAAGGGAAGGGCTCTCTCAAAGCAAAGGTTGTCTCACTGGATAGTGGATGCCATTGTTTTGGCTTACCAGATGCCAGATGCCAGGAGCCATGCCCCCTTGGGGTCAGGGCACATTCGACCCGGAGTGTGGCCTCCTCTTGGGCTTTAGCGCATGGCACTTCACTAACAGACATCTGCAGAGCTGCAGGCTGGGCAACAGCTAACACATTCGCTAGATTCTACAATCTCCGAGTGGAGCCAGTATCCGATTATGTACTTGCCTCTACTAGTGGCCGGTAATGGATTAGGCTCAGGTGCCTTTGCTTGCTCGCAATTCCACTCCACGGACTGTATACGTGTGATATTTCCTCAGGTGAGCTTTCCGGAAGCCCTGAGCTCCTCCAGCACTGTCGACGCCGACACCAGTAAGTCTGCCCACTCACTCAGACCCTCGTGTCAGGTCAGGTGCCTCCGTGTGCATGGTTCCCCCTCTAGGTGACCCCCACACGTGTATTTCCACCGTAAGCCTCCTTGAGCAGGTGTCTTTCCCTTGGCAAGCCTTGCTATCCTGGGGTTATAAATCCAGCTTTGGCTAGTTCCCCAGAGGTCTCCATATGTAGCCCTTAGCGGATCATATGTGTATTCCTAAGTCCTCCCTATGGGTAGGCATCTTGGTGCATGTTCCACCTGGAATATGCTTCCCAGTGTACCTTGGTATTCCTGTGATAAGTGGGAGTCCTTCATCCTAACTAGTCTTATGACAGGGAGCTCGCACTTATGCAGGGCACTGGAAGACAGCCAAGTGGCGTGATTACATTGGGACCCCCATTTGTCATTTACTGACGTTACTCGGAGTGACTGAATGAAAGGGAACGTCTTGGTTATGTATGTAACCCTCGTTTCTGAGTGAGGAACGGAGACGTAACGTCCTCTGCCACTTCCGCTGTACCGCTGGAAAAGCGGGAGTTCAGTCTTGGCTCCTCAGCAGGTAAACATAATGCGATGTTGCCAGCATACTTCCTTATATACCCGCGGCGGTGGGGAGTTGCGCAAGCAAATTCCGCATGCCCATGGCACTGGCACTGCCATTGGGCGTTTTCTAAGATCTCAAAGATGATAGGCTTCTAGACGAAACCCCCCATTCGTCAGTCACTGACGTTACGTCTCCATTCCCTCCTCAGGGAAGGAGGGTTATATATGTAACCAAGACGTTATCAGGTGTCAGGAAACGCTGACACGGATGAACACACTTCCTAAAATTCATCATGCAACAGAACAGGAAAATAATGCAACAGAATCTGTTGTATTATTTTCCTGTTTCTATTGCATTATTTTCCTGTTTAACACTGTGAAGCTGCTTTGAAACAATTGGCATTGTAAAAAGCGCTATATAAATAAAGGTGACTTGAATTGACTAAAATTCATAGTGCTATTGCTGGCCATAGTTTGCCTATTTAGAAACACACTCAACCAGACGGTCTCCTGAAGACAAGAAAGAGGATGAGACATTTCACATGTGCACTTTTATGCTCAAACACAGGAATAAATTGCATTTTAAAATATATTCAACATTCAATTTTACATATGTAGTGGGATAAACGGTGCTTTGAGTGTGATTTTTATACTGTACTGTATATTCCTTATTAAGCGATGTACGCGTGTCATCCAATCACATACTTTGTAGTGGGTATATAAACGGGGACTTTAATGCACTGCGCATGACACAGAGCACCGTGTGCATCACTGCCAGTGGACCGCCCTTTCCAGTTTCGCTCGCCTTCTGCTTTCAGGTACGTGTTGTTGAGAGGTCACTCGCTAAATTATTTTGTTTATAGTTTCCTTTTGGACAATTGTTTGTGGGTTGTTGGCGGCTGCCTTGTTCAACATTCTCCCGCTGTATACCCTTATTGGCCTGATGTCTGTTTGTGTGCACAATTCACGACTGTGCATGACTCGCAACTATAGCAACATGAAGGTATGTGTAATTGCCGCTATTCGCACATATCCATATATGTGTTAAGTAATTGTATGTTTTAATTCATTTTAGGAGAAATAGTTGATTAGAGACCCATTGTGTTCAGTACAGCCTGTGGGGAAACATTATTTGATTATTTGCTGCTGCTTTGTCTGCATTGGTTGACACAACTACTGACTCTGCAGCGCGAGCTCGCTTGGTCTGTTTTGTACTAAACCTGCTCTTCAGCTCGAGTTCGCTGGGTTTGTGCTTTGCATAAACCAGGCTCTTCAGTATGTATTTGTTTTGATTTATTGTTTTGTTATAATTGTTTTCCAACCTGTATGTGTTTTGCATTGGCTTTCTGCATATTTGTTTTGTCTATTCTCAATTACACTACATTATGCATAATCTTTTGTTTGGTTGAATTTGTTCTTTAATTTGTTTGCTTGCTAAATTGCTTTTTCTTTCAGTTTTTGCTTTATTTCCTGTTGTTTTGTTTAAAGTTGCTGTTTAGTCAGCATTTACTTCATCTGTTATTTTGATTTGTTTCTAGTTTGTATGTTTATGTGATATTATATATGATATATTATGTGCAATAATTATCCACCTCCAATTTTGGTGTTTCGGTCTGAACCTCATTGCAGGTGGTGTTCTTTTTTTCTTTTCAGCTCATCTAGGTTAAATATTAGTATTATTTATACTGTCTATTTGGAAAACTGCTTTGATTAATTTTGTGTTTTGTTGCAGGAGCCGAGGCTTCAGGGCAGGCCGCTAGTAGCCCCTTGTGTGCGGTGGTGGGATTTTGTCACAGAGTGCAATGCGGTCTATGTCTGACCCGACGTGTGTGTGTGTGTGTGTGTGTGTGTGGTGTGATGAGACCTGTGCACAAGGTGGTAAGGTTTTGATATAGGAGTTTGGTGCAGCTCACCTGCCATCGGTAAGCCTCTGTCTCTTTTTCTTGGTTCCAGTGTATTTCATGTGTGTCCATTCTAATATGGCCCTATAGTATTTTAATGCTTTTATGATTACTGATGAATAAAACTTTTGTATTTTTGGTATCCATGTCTCAGGCCCTCTTCCTTTTGAAACACGAACCTGTGTCCTTTATGTATGTGATTAACTCAGAAGTACTAATATTTCCCTGGTCAACAGGGTGGCGTGATCAGCTACATTCTAGAGTGTCTTTTTGTATGATTCCCTAAAGCCACACATAGTTGCTCATTATTTGCCCCCTGGAATCGTTAAAGAAATTAATAAATGGGGCCAAATTTTTCACCCTCTGTGGTCCCACTTAGAGAAAAATAAATAAATAAATACAACATGTTTAAAAACTATTGGAAGTTCGGGAGGTGCCTTTAAGGTACTTGGAGTAAAATTCATGAGAAAAAGTAACTGTCTTACAATTTGGTTATTTCATATGAATTCATATGATTTGATTCATGAGATTCAAAAAGAAAAATAGGTCCCACTTTATAGTAGGTGGCCTTAACTACTATGTACTTACATAAATAAGTACAATGTACTTATTGTGTTTATATTGTATTGCAAAACACTTTTGCTGATATTGAGGTGGGATACAGGTAAAGTTAGGGACGTGTGGCGGTATAGGTAAGTTTAAGGGTAGGGTTAGTGTGTAATTATAAATAGAACTACAGAAATTGATTACAGATGTTATTACATAATGTAATTTTTAAAATGTAAGCACATAAAAACATGTATGTACACAATAAGTGCAATGTTTCAAATTATTAATTTAAATGTTAGTACATAGTAGGTAAGGCCACCTAATATAAAGTGGGTCCACGTACGAATTAAATTGTACAATTTCATACAAATGTGCCACCAGTTCGCCACAATGCAAAATTTTTTTTTTTTTTAATTACCCTCTTTTCTTTGTTTGCACACATTATTGCAATGGAAGTGTGAGATCTGGTTTTGTGAAGCTTAGCTGAGAGTACAGTTATTGATAGCTTGTAATGAAACAAATGATGTATGCAGGGTTCAGCTTATGTGTCTCCCTTATTTCCATATCTGCTTTGTGTCATGTCTTGTGTAATTACTGTTAAATTTGCACAGGAAAGTTTAATCACAGCGGTCAGGAAACCTATTTGATTTGTTGGCTAGCTGCTGTATATATCAGTCTTATGCACACATGCTGACAACTATCAGTTTAGAGTAAACAGCTGTCTGATTTCAATGGCATGATCATATGAACAATATAATTTGCACCGTCCAGAAACATGAGGACACTGTAGAGTATGTTGAAACAAAATGCAATCCTAAGGACCTCACATTGGGTACTGTGCAACACTCATAGAGACAAACTAATAACTAATAAGTTTATTTGTCAGGCACTAGATCTTCTAGAACACTGGTTCCCAACCCTATGTATGTATGAACCCATGAACGTGTAAGCAGGAAAAAAAAGGAAAAGCACAATATTCTCAGATCGGTTGCAGGTCTCGTTCATATGTTGAAATAAACCTGATATGAAACACGAATACGTGCATTTGCATCTGCCATAAGCGGACAGGGTGCATTTCCCAAAAGCATCGTTAGCCAACTATGGTTGCAAGTCCCATCATTATCAACATAGATCAACGAGTCGGTGTTTCCCGAAACCATAGTTCCAACGAACAGTCGCAAACAGCGTCGCAGAGTTGAGTGATTGCATATCTAGCATGAATTCGATCTGAAACTAATTAAAAGCAGTTATTACTCTACCACCTGCGTGACATCATTAACCAATGTCGTTGAGTGACAGATTTGCGACAACATGGTTTCGGGAAACAGTCACACCACAAACCTTAAGAGACATCAAGGCATTCCATAATGAAATTGAGGTAAGTCAAGACATTAACGTATTGTTACTTTCTATTTTAGAAAGCTCATGCCAACTCATGAGGGCTGTGGTTAATGTGTCTAATTTTAATGTTAGCTTTAGACAGGGGTGGGGAACGTTGATCCAGAAGGGCCACTCTCTTGCAGAGTTTAGCTCCAACCCTGAAAAAAAAAAAAAAAAACACTCACCTGCCTGTAACATCAGTAATCCTGAAGACCTTGATTAGCCTTCAGGTGTGTTTGATTAGGGTTGGAGCTAAACTGTGCAAGAGAGTGGCCCTCCTGGATCAATGTTCCCCACTCCTGCTTTAGATAGTTTTAAACGTTAGCCTGAAAACGACAGAGACAAACATGTGTGACTAGCGTGTATATTTGTTTGTGTGAGAGAGAGTGTAAAGTTGGTTCTTAGTTCCTACTTGACTGACTCCATGTGTACTAAGCCTTGTTGGCCAAATACTGTAGCTAGTTTTGTCATTCACATAGCAATCACACTGAACTTGGCATCAGCAACATCACTGTTACGGATTCGGTGTAGATCAAACTCACGAAAACTTGGAAATGGTCCTTTAATAACAAACTCAGGAAACAGGCAGGGAAAACCACCAACATAGGTGAATGAGAACCAACAAACACTAAGGGCAAACAGAGGGCTTAAATACACAGGGGAAACAAGGCGATGACTCGACTAATTAACAAGACACAGCTGGGACAAATTAACTCATAATGAGGGTGACCATGGGAATGCAGGAGTGGCGGGAAAACTGAACAAAGGAACGTGACAGGAAAAAACACAACAGAAACAGATAGACATGTAACAATTACTTTGAGTACCTTATTCTAGATCAATACATACATTTAAACAAATGGTATTGGCATTAACATGCCATGGATACTACTGCTTAGACTACTTCTATTTTGACTATGTAGATTATTGTTGATTATTTACTATGGTAAAAATCATAGCAAGGATTTATGCTACTTAATACTTACAACAGTTAGATTTTCTAGAGGCTGCATCTGTCCTGACATTGTATCTATTCCTGTGCTAGATTCCAGAAATAGCACCAGTGAAGCAAGTCCCACCCAAGAAGATTGACAAGCCAATAGTGCTCAGGATTTCTTTTGCCACAAGGAGGTACAATGACAACTCTCCAGAGCAGTGTACCAAAGAGGAGGGATAGCGCGGTGGGTAGGTGCAAAGGACTCCCAGCGTGAATTGAAGATGAGTTCATTGCCATGATGGCAAAAATGGACAAAAGTTAAAAGTGCCAAAAATACATACAATTTTAAACTTGATTGACAAAATGTACAAAGAAGAGAAATAAAAGATCAAACAAAACCTGGCCACAGCACACAGAATAACTAAAGGGTTGGATATTTGTACTAAAAGGGCTTACAGCATCCTTCCTGGAGTCAGTGCCTGTTACTTCAACCCTGAGGACAACAAGGCTGAACATAAACTCCTGAACATGAAGGAGATGGTTTACCCTCAAATCACAAAGTTGATTAGTACACTTGTGGAAAAGTCAATGGAAGGAGAGAAGGTCCTCACAACGATTACTGACAATGGCAGCAATACAGTGGCTTCATTCCACACACACATGCAGAAGTTGCCACAATTTCTGAAGAGGACGATGCCAATGATGACTATGAACATCAGGAAGGGGAGGATGACAGGTAAGGTAAGTCTGTGTATGAAACTATACTATTAATTCAGAATCAGAATCAGCTTTATTGGCCAGGTTTGCATATACAAACAAGGAATTTTACTCTGGTTAGTCTTTGCTCTCAAAGTACACAACAAACACTTTACATATAAAGAGTAAAAACACAAGGGACAGTAAGAAACACAAGAAAAACAAAAAATACTATATACAATATAATTCATTCAACAGTTATGTAACTGGTCATATATTTTTTTTAATGAAAATATATATATTTTTTGCTGCTGCAGAAGTGTGCTCTGGTTCTGGTAAAAGACTGTCCCACCAGGTGGTCAAGTTGCTTTGCTATGATTTTGCGCTGTCTTGAAGTCAAGGAGCACCTCACATCTGTGGCTGAGTCCATGGGCTGGGACAGCCTGCAGCCCAGTGAGTGGCAGAAGATTGGGGTGCTGAGAGACCTTCTTCTTCCATTTGCCGAGCACACTAAGTCACTTGAAAAAACACTGGCTGAAAACTCTGCTCCTGAAAGGTCCACTGTCCCAAAGATTTTAGTTCTTAAACATAATTAACAAAGTAGTTGAACCCTGAACAATCTAGTATCAGTTCCTTATCACGTTGGTCGGTCTTGTTTTTAGTTTGGTGATAGGACCCTGGCACTCATGTGGTGTATTGCCTTGTCTTGTCTTTGTGTAAGTTGTTCTCCTCCGTCCATGTGGTGTTTGTGGGATGCTGTCTGTATCCTTAGATTCCTGTCTGGTCCGGTATCAGTTTAGTGGAGGGATGCTACTGCTCCATGCTTTTTGTCATTTGTTGTCGCTCTGTCCCTTCCTTCCTATGGCTGCAACAGGCTCCTTCCTCCCTTCTAGGTCGCCTCTGTTCTCGGTCTCACCAGCATAGCCCCTGTCCTCGGATTCTCTGGATCCACCTGCGATACTCGTCGCTGAGACTTTGCCTGGGTCCACTTCACCAGCAACGTCTCTTGGCTCCTGCGGCCCTCTGTCTGCACCTGCAGATCCTGGGCACTCGTCTCCACTGGTAGCTCCCTAGACATCAGCAGCCACACCTACCACATCTTGGCTCCTCCCACCTTCGTCTCTGCCGTGTATTGTCGGCTCTGTCAAGCTCTGGGTCTGCGCTAATGGACTTCTTTATGCACCATCTGGGTCTCGTCGTCCCACCATCACCATCCCTTTGCTTCACCCTGTCACCAGCCCTTCACCACATCCACATCCTCATCCTCCTAAACCTCCTCCATCCCTCCATCTGCCATCACTCTGCTACAGCGCAAGGACACGCCTAGCCGAGAGGGGGCATTCTGTCACAGTTATGTTCAGTTTGTCTTAATTATCATGGACTTTTAGTTTGTTCTTCATTCTCATGTGTTCCTTTGTTTGATTTTCCCGCCATTCCTTTGTTTCCATGGTCACTGTCATTATGAGTTTGTTTGGTTTGTTTCATTTAGTTTATTTATTTATATAGCACCTTACAGGCTACACAGTAATTCCAAGGTGCTGTACAATGCAATGGAGAGCAAAACAAAACAAAACATAAAACATCCATATGGTAGCAAAGGATTAAAATGCCAGAGAGAACAAATATGATTTAAACGACCTAAAATTACCCTTAAAGACATTTTAAGTCAAGGAAGATCTAACATCCAGTGATAGATTATTCCACAGTCGTGGCCCAGCAACAGAAAAAGCACAATCTCCCTTCAATTTGGGATGTGCATGAGGGAGGGTTAAAAGAAACTTAGTCAAAGATCTTAGTGTTATGCTTGGACTGTGGGGCTTAATAAGCTCATAGGTATTCAGGCGCCATTCCGTGAAGTGCTTTAACTCTTTCCCTGCCAGCGTTTAAAATAAACATTGCCAGCCACTGCCAGGGTTTTTGATCATTTTCACAAAAATTTAATGGCTCACGGAATATTTTGTTGTATGAATATCTGAGCATGCAATATGTCAAAAGAGCAGACCCTCTTGCATTCCTTTTTATCAACACTTAAATATGGGTAAGTTTCACCAAAAAACAACAACATTTTGAACAAAAGATGAGAAAATCACATTTTTGTGAAAGACTACATCTAGATCAGATTCAGAATGATGATCAAAGACAGATGGAGTAGATCGAGTCCCTAATGCTTGCACAGTCCTGTAGCTCATCCTGGGTCCACATTTCATTCAGTACTATTAGGCAGTTTTAAATTAATATGCTGTTTAATGTTGATGATCACATTATTTTACATATGCATCTGCTTACATCACGATCGCTTGCTTTTTTTGCGTCTTCCTCGCTTGTGTTTTGATCAGGAGATTCTGTACTTATTCAGAAGATGCGTAATAGCGCCCCCTAGCATATAACAGCGAAAACACGGAAACACAGAACATTCCGTGTTTGGCAGGAAAGCGTTTTCTCACAAATAACAGAAAATTCTGTGTTTGGCGGGGAAAGAGTTCAAAACGTATATCAGAATTTTGTACTGTATCCTAAATTGTACTGGTAGCCATCCCAAAAGAGACAACAGGCATGATCTGATTCCTTTGCATTCAACAACCATGCAGCAGCATTTTGTACCAGCTGCGAGCGGGCAACATGTTTATGGCCAACATAAAGAGCACTACAATAGTCTTGTAGGAATTGTGGACGCACCAGACACAAATTAATCTTCCAGAAGATTCATTTGGGCACAATTCCACACAAAACTCAACTCAACAGATCAACAATTTATGGCCTTAATTGAAGTGGACGCCGGTCAGTCTGCGAAAACCCAAGAACCCAAGCTAAGTGCTTTATTGCCTTGCAAACTTTAGCAACTCTGAGCAACACCAAAGATAACAACAGACTTTGTTTGATCCTGCTGTTTCAATGACCTTTAGAGTGACAGTTACAATCCATAGGAAAAACCCACAGAAACTTTTGTCACGTACAAACAGCATAAAATCACAAGATCATTGATTGTCGGACATGCATTCAAACAGCTTTCTACTGCATAATTCTATATCATGTCCAATAACCAATACACATGACCATTATGCATATATCTATCACTCCCAATTCATGTAATTGTTATAACTATTGAATGGTTAATTGAAAGTATGCCTTATCTGGTATGAGTGTAAATCTCTGTTCATAATTCAGAAGATGGCTTCAGTGAAGCCAACATAATGGCCAACATAAAAGAGCACTACAATAGTCTTGTAGGAATTGTGGACGCACCAGACACAAATTAATCTTCCAGAAGATTCATTTGGGCACAATTCCACACAAAACTCAACTCAACAGATCAACAATTTATGGCCTTAATTGAAGTGGACGCCGGTCAGTCTGCGAAACCCAAGAACCCAAGCTAAGTGCTTTATTGCCTTGCAAACTTTAGCAACTCTGAGCAACACCAAAGATAACAACAGACTTTGTTTGATCCTGCTGTTTCAATGACCTTTTAGAGTGACAGTTACAATCCATAGGAAAAACCCACAGAAACTTTTGTCACGTACAAACAGCATAAAATCACAAGATCATTGATTGTCGGACATGCATTCAAACAGCTTTCTACTGCATAATTCTATATCATGTCCAATAACCAATACACATGACCATTATGCATATATCTATCACTCCCAATTCATGTAATTGTTATAACTATTGAATGGTTAATTGAAAGTATGCCTTATCTGGTATGAGTGTAAATCTCTGTTCATAATTCAGAAGATGGCTTCAGTGAAATCTGTGTAGAATGTATCATGTTCCTATAATAAGAAATCATATCTAAATGCACTCTCTGCTTAGAGCGGAAGCTAGGAGACCATAGATTACAGGTAATTTATGGGAGGGGTGATAACATAGTCAACCCTGAACCAAGATTGGTCAGAATCCATCCAGGAGGATGGGCAAATAAATTTTGAGTTTATAATCTCAGAACACAAACAAATAAATTAGTTCAAGAAGTGTTAAAGTCCATCTAAAGGAGAGATAGACGATCAGACGATCATGGCAGACCAAGATCTGAGAAAATGGGTTAACGATTTAATTTAAGCCATCTAGAGCTCTCCTCTCACTTTCCTTTCTGTTACTTAAGTTTATTTTCTTTCTGTGAGTCTCATGTTCTAAGTTAAGTTTCGCCGCAAAGTTTCTCTCGCCGATTCTACAGCGAACACGCTTCAACTTCAAAAACACGCACAAGGCTTTCCATCTAGCTGCCAACACGCCACATAATTGGCTTCCCAAGACATCAATCAAAAGACACAACAAGGCCATCAGCGAATCACCGAACCTGGGAAACCCCTGCAGCCAAGACCGAAAAGGGAAACCCCAAGATGACACGAGACACAAACGTAAGTAACCTCCAGATTCTAAACTGAACTGGCGCCAGACACTTGCAGAACGCAAGCTTCTGGAGGGTGTGTAAGTCTGAACAAGCGAGTTTAGGTATGTTGGTGCAGAGCCAGTGGTTGCCTTGTAGGTGAGCACCAGTGCCTTGAATTTGATTTGAGTGGCTATTGGCAGCCAGTGCAGACTGATGAAGAGAGGCGTGGCGTGCGCTCTCTTCGGCTCATTAAAGACACTCTCGCCGCTGCATTCTGGATCAGTTGCAAGGGTTTGATAATGCATGCTGGAAGGCCCGCTAGAAGAGCATTAAAGTACTCCAGTCTGGAGAGAACAAGAACTTGTACCAGGAGTTGTGTGGCCTGCTCTGATAGGAAGGGTCTAATCTTCCTAATGTTGTATACAGCAAATCAACAGGACCGGGTTGTTGCAGTGATGTGGTCAGTGAATTTTAGCTGATCATCAATCACAACTCCAAGGTTCCTGGCTGTCCTGGACGGAGTTATGGATGATGAACCAAGCTGAATGGAGAGAGTATGTTGAAGTGCTGGGTTGGCTGAGACCACAAGGAGTTCTGTCTTTGCCAGATTGAGTTGAAGGTGTTGTTCCTTCATCCAGGCAGAAATATCTGTCAGGCAGGCAGCGATACGAACACCAACTGTGGGATCATCTGGTTGAAATGAGAAGTAGAGTTGTAGTGAACAGCAGACATGATGGCACCAGAGGTGCCCACTTCACAACAGGAGTTAATTTGTCCCACTGTGATTAAGAAGACAGAAGGATGTGATAGGACCCTCAACGCTAACTAAAAAGACTATGGTAATCAGGACTGCCAGAATGAGGACATCAGTGTCCCGTTGTTCATGGGCTTATCTCATCACCAGCTGGCCATTGTTCACCTCTGCCCTCCATGCCTGAGACCAAGGTGTTAACGACCATGGACTGCCGAGGGCCACCAACCCGATTCTAGCTAAATTACAGCAAGAACAAAGAAATGCTCCAAGAGAAAGACAATCTCTATACACACACTGGCTTGAAACCACAAAAATGGACAGATAACTGAAAGGAACATGCCCTATACATCTCCTTATTCATCCAGGAAACTGTGCACATGCAGTGGAAACCGCACTTGGAATAAGAGACAATGTAATCTCACTCACTGACACAGAAATGGACATCTGGATGATACCTCAACCAATGTACATCAAGTTTGGATTCTACAAGTTCAGAACACAGACACAAGGACTTTGATAGAGGTTTGGAAAGGAAATAAAATATTTCCAACGTTCTAAAGACACTGTTTTATTTAGCTGTGTATTTTGGGACAATGCAGCAAGCCCCACAGGATGGAAAGGTGTGATGTGATGGGCGGACACTTGAAAGGCTACTACCTAATCACAATACTAAAGAGTATCCTTCTATATTCACCTTTACTATTTATCTCAAAAATGATGATTGTGTTAGTAAATACTGTGTATCCTTAAATTATTTTTACAACACGTCGTTTACACTCATCTTCTTCTTCTACTTCTTCCAGCGTGCGTGCAGTTGAGTTCTGTTAACAAGTTTAGTGATGTGTCGTTCATGAACGATACATTCTTTTTGAACTACTCTTAAATATGACTCGGGACAACGAGTTGTCTCAGAGAGTGATTTGTTCATTTTGTGTTGACCGTGCATGTGCTACATGCCATCGGTTCTGTACAGGATCTTCTGCATTCAGCCGATGGGGCTGTGAGTTGGTGAACGAATGACTCAAACCCGACTCGAGAGGTGAACTGATCAATTCTGTTTCCAGGACTGCATGCATTGCATATGGGGCTGTCACGGCCCAGATCAGACACTGATGACAGAACTAATGACTCAAACCGAAGACGGGAGAGGTGTACTAATCTTTCCAGGGAACAGACATGATTAAACTCAGACGACTCAGATTCGGAGGTGAGGTTAACTAACACACTGCATGGCCTGAAGACCCAGCTAAGCAATTAATGATCATTTCTTTCTTAAAGTTTGGCCTTGGCTGCATTAGCTTATAATTTACTTTTTATTCCAAATGTGATCAACGTTTGCATAAGTACTAGATGTGTTGGGGAATTTAACATGTGACATTTTAATTATATTCTGCCGAAATGAACAAAATGGCTTGTCAAAAAAAGATTCATTTTGCTGAATTAGATTCAAATATCAGAGTCCGTAAAATGTCCATAAAAACTTCCGACTACTATGCATCGCTCAACATACGTCACTTACTCCGTTGCTCTGGTTGGTTGTAGGTCTATCCAATTGAGTGCAGAGGCATTTTCTTCCCTGGTTTGGTTGAAACACGCCCCATAATCACAGCCCGATGAAGCAGTATCAGACTCATATTCTGACTAGAATTGAGTATGACAACGTCAGGCTACAATTTTACAGTAAACACTTCATAATCTGTCCAAAACAGGCCAAAGAAATCTTGTCTAAACAGTCTTACATCTATGACATTTTATGTTGCAGCAGGATTCATATTTAAACAATCCTGTTTTGTGGTTTAATATTCACAGAAACAAACAGAATAAACTTACTTCAAAATCATCGGCTGGATCCGTTGCTCTTAGAAATATACAGTTTTTCTTCTGAGGTAAATTATTCCAGGATTATCCCTCACCGAGTCTCACAACGATGTAAAGTAGGCCTACATGCACTAATCTTGATGTGTTTATTCGAGTTGATGTGGGCATTGACTCTGCTCGCATGGATCGCGTCAGTATTTGAATCTCAAAAGAACGCGCACTCCGTGGGCGTGGCCGCATTACTGGATAATGAAGAAGCTGGCGTAGATGCCATTCTTCTTATGATGTAACGAGTACATCAGGTGTTATGGGAAGTGTTCCCGGTTCTGGCTGACCTAGTTAATGCAGCCTAACAATCATTTGAATAATGTAAATTAATAATGTTCTATGTGTATGCCATAGTAAAGAGATGTGTTTTTAGTCTAGATTTAATGCTAGGAAGACTGTTCCAGAGTTTAGATGCTAAATAGGAAAAGGATCGACCACCTGCAGTTGATTTTGATATTCTAGGTATTATCAACTGGCCAGAATTTTGTGACCGCAATAGACGTGAAGGAGTTTAATGTGTTAAGAGCTTGCTCAAGTACTGGGAAGCTAAACCATTTAGTGCTTTTTTAAGTAATAAGCAAGATTTTAAAATGTATGCAATGTTTAATAGGGAGCCAGTGCAGTTGACAGAACCAGGCTAATATGGTCCTACTTACTGGTTCTAGTAAGAACTCGAGCTGCTGCATTTTGGACCAGCTGGAGTTTGTTTATTATGCGAGCAGGGCAACCACCCAGTAGAGCATTATAATAATCTAACCTTGAGCTCATGAACGCATGAACTAACTGTTCAGCATTTTTCGGGCTCAATCTCAAGAAGGTAGATTGGCTTTTAGTGGGTTTCATTTCCATGGTAACTTACGCTACATGGCTAACCTGCCTCGAATTCTGAAAGGCAGGCTAACCTGCCTTTTATTCTGGGTTAGAAATCACAGACATGTATCTAATGCCATAAAGACATGAAACAAAAGTGCCCATCTTTTCCCGTAAATTATTTATTATATATATATTATATGAATTTTAACTATGTATAATTCATATAATATATTCATATAATTATTATATTAATTTACAAATAATATGAATCATTGCTTTTAAATGAATATAAATATATTTAAATGCAAGCTCTAATATATACACTTTAAAACAGATTAAGTGTATTCTTTTGAGAAACAATATAAATTTTAAGGCCTATTTGTTTGATTCACTTGCATTAATGTAGTCAGATATTTTCTTTAAGCTGCCTTCTCAAACTTTCGCTGCAGCAGCAGTGTTTATTGTTGTCTTGTAAATGCATTTAATTTCATGATATTTTTTCATTATGATCTCTTAATCTTCAAAAGAGAAGTGTATTGTGCCGGCTCTCTCGTGAAAAGTGAATCAAACTGACGCTCTCCATGTTCCATGTGTTTGACTGTTTGCGCACACTGTTAAAAATAGTAAGTAACTGGCAGCACGATTGCCAGCAAGTTACTGTTAACTTAACAGTGTCTTGCTGTTGTTGAAATGAACAGTTTGTTACTGTTTTTGTAAATACAGCATAAAGCTGTTATTTTCTACATTAACAGTAAATTACTGTCAAAAGCATTAACTGTTAATTAAGTTTATTTGCACTTTTTAACTGTAAGCTACAAATGTTATTATATTGAGAAATGGACTGCTAAGAAAAAAGGTGGAAGTATTTTTATAGATATTTCATTGATTTTATGAATTACCCTTAGAAGTCTTGCTTTAAAACCATGTTTTAATACAATGTACAAATATAACCTTTGAAACATTAAAAATTTAACACAATGCAGTGTAACTTCAAAATGTGCTTTATTAAAACTTTGGGAAAAAAGCCACTTTAATCACAAAATATTCTCAATTAGTGGTTGATGCAATTGGAATGACTAAGTAGGCTTAGTCATTCCAATTCTTAGTAAAAATTAGTTGCTGATGCAGTGATCATTAATAAATGGTTTAGTTCTTCATGAGTCATACATTAACTCATGATTATCTGTGCATTAGTTAAGCATGGATTAATGCATACTAGTGCACCCATATTGTAAAGTGTTACCAAATTAATATATGAATCTAAGCATCTAACCTCTGAATGAATTCCAACGTGGATGCAGCCTCAGCTTGGTACTCCACATTGAAATTGTAGAAAGTTGAAAACACAGCAGCAAGTCCAGACAGAAAACTTGGCTGGATGCCCTCATAGATTATTTGCCCTTCAAAACTAATTATCCATTTATGAATGCAGATTCCTGGTTTTTCACCTAAAAGATTCCAAAGAAAAGACAATGCCAGGTAGTCACATAACATATTCATTTTCTACTGCCAGATTACAAATAAATGCAAGAGAAACTGAAATAATTTCACCTAGTCACAGAGCCTTGTTCTTTTTTCAACATAACAAATGCATTTCCAAATGCTGATTGTGGACTGGTCTGGACAGACACTGAAGTCAACACGTGTATATACTATGTATTGTGAAATTGTAGCAGCAATTTTTATGATTAATTTAACTCAATATTTTTGCTCAATATAGTTGAAGTGTTAAAAAATAAAAATGTAGTAATTAATTATGCACGATCACTTTCAAAGTGTTTTCATTTTCAAAACACAAATGAAACTATTTTTAATATTCTTTCATCATTTCTGTTCATCCATTAAAAGTCCAATGAAATCCAGGGTAAATGGAAACTGAAACTTGCTAGCCTGACAGACGAGAACAAACCTCATTGGTTCTCACGTCAAGAAAGCATGTTTGAGCTTATTTGCTCCATGTATGCTCAATGTTTATACATGAATAAACAAAATGAAGTTCATACATTTATAATAACTTTATTAACTTTTTGAAGCATCAAAGGTTATTATTATTATTCTCTTTTTCATTTTGGACTTTCAATTGATGAACAAAAATTATGAAAGAATTGTATTAATATATTAATTTGTTTTCCAAAGATAAAAGTCATAAGGGCTTGGAATGACATGAGCATGGGTAAAAGATGTCAGAATATTTATTTTGTGTGAACTGTCCCTTTCAGTGTTGTACAAAAGTATTTACCATGTTTGCTGAAATAAAAAATAATAATATAAAACTCTTAGTGGCTTATGTAATAAAATAAAATAAAAAGACTATACATTCATACAGTTCTATACATACCTAGGAGTATCAGTCGAGGAGCTATAGTTCAAGTGTCATTTCTACATCAGCTGCAGTGGAAGATGCCTAAGACACAGTTACAATGATGAGGACATTATCGACACGACATCCTCATTAAACCTGTCTCTGGCATGACGACTCCAATCTTTCAAATAATCTTACGAATATATATTTACCTAATATGACTTAAGACCTGCAATGTTGCCAGAATTATAATCATACACTGTTTGTTCGTCGGCCAGAGGAGAACTGGCTCCCCGACTGAGCCTAAGGTTTTTTCTCCATTCTGGCCCTGAAGGAGTTTTAGTTCTTTGCCACCGTTGCCTCTGGCTTTTGGCTTGCTCAGTTGGGGACACCTAAATTTCATCTATATTACCGATCTGCCCACATTGACACTATATGATACTTGAAATTAGCTGGATAACATCACAGTTTCACTCGAACGGCTGTACAAATTCTGTTGCATTATTTTCCTGTTAACAATGTGAAGCTGCTTTGAAACAATTGGACTTGTTAAAAGCGCTATATAAATAAAGGTGACTTGACTTGACATACACAATATACACTAACAATAATGCCTTAGGAAATTAGGAAAGAGCATGTCTATTTCAGTTGTTAGGACCATGATACCATGATAGAACATAAACAACAACAACAACAACAAAAATTCTTACATTTGCAAAAGAATCAGCCCTTCCTGAGTCTCAGAGAAGTGAGCCATTAGAAGTTGGATGATGCAGAAGGAAAGCTCCAGGTCTGGCCACAGAGAAATGACTGCCCTGACATCTGCATTGGTGGGTTTGTTGCTGAAGAACTCCACAATTGCTCTTCCATGGCAAGCTCAAGTGCATGCATAACTTTGATGTCAGTAAGAAGCTTAAAATGAGCATGAAGCCCTTTCTGAGTGAAAAGGTATGGACACTGCTTTCTTAAATCAGCGATGGTGGGTGCTGGTAATATGTTTATTTGCTGCCGCTGGAGGCAAAGGTTGTTTCCATAAGTTGCTTAACTTCTGCTGTTTCAACCCCATTTATTCCGTCTCGACAGTATATCTCCTCCAGCCGCTGACATTTCTGCTCTACGGTTGCATCTGTCTCCTCTGGTGGTAGGTCAGGCTAGAATCTGGTGCATCCATATGTATCAGTAGGCCCTCTCTTTAGTCCATCACCAGATGAATGGTGTTGGCGAAAGCTGGTGGTGCGGTTCAGATTTTCAATTCAGTTTTTAATTTGAATTAACAGTGAGATTTAACCATTTCCTAGTACCTGACCATTGTCACAGAGAAAACTTTGAGGATACTGGCGGATGATGTTTTGGCAGACTGTGACACATTGTCCACGTGTTGGGTTTAGCTCATATTTCCTCATCTCATCTGCCAAAACTCTGACCATTTGTCGCCGTGCTGCTGGTGAAGGTCTCTTACCATCAGCCACTGCTGAACAAATGCCCATAGGCATTGCAGTCCATCTGAAATGTATCTGGCCAATTTTTAATTTTTTTATTTGGGAGGATGGACTGCAGTCTTCGGAGATGCTGGATTCTTGATTTGAGAGTCCACTTGATGCACTGGAGCAAGGAAGGACTGAAGGAGCTATAGTTCAAGTGTCATTTCTACATCAGCTGCAGTGGAAGATGCCTAAGACACAGTTACAATGATGAGGACATTATCGACACGACATCCTCATTAAACCTGTCTCTGGCATGACGACTCCAATCTTTCAAATAATCTTACGAATATATATTTACCTAATATGACTTAAGACCTGCAATGTTGCCAGAATTATAATCATACACTGTTTGTTCGTCGGCCAGAGGAGAACTGGCTCCCCGACTGAGCCTAAGGTTTTTTCTCCATTCTGGCCCTGAAGGAGTTTTAGTTCTTTGCCACCGTTGCCTCTGGCTTTTGGCTTGCTCAGTTGGGGACACCTAAATTTCATCTATATTACCGATCTGCCCACATTGACACTATATGATACTTGAAATTAGCTGGATAACATCACAGTTTCACTCGAACGGCTGTACAAATTCTGTTGCATTATTTTCCTGTTAACAATGTGAAGCTGCTTTGAAACAATTGGACTTGTTAAAAGCGCTATATAAATAAAGGTGACTTGACTTGACATACACAATATACACTAACAATAATGCCTTAGGAAATTAGGAAAGAGCATGTCTATTTCAGTTGTTAGGACCATGATACCATGATAGAACATAAACAACAACAACAACAACAAAAATTCTTACATTTGCAAAAAGAATCAGCCCTTCCTGAGTCTCAGAGAAGTGAGCCATTAGAAGTTGGATGATGCAGAAGGAAAGCTCCAGGTCTGGCCACAGAGAAATGACTGCCCTGACATCTGCATTGGTGGGTTTGTTGCTGAAGAACTCCACAATTGCTCTTCCATGGCAAGCTCAAGTGCATGCATAACTTTGATGTCAGTAAGAAGCTTAAAATGAGCATGAAGCCCTTTCTGAGTGAAAAGGTATGGACACTGCTTTCTTAAATCAGCGATGGTGGGTGCTGGTAATATGTTTATTTGCTGCCGCTGGAGGCAAAGGTTGTTTCCATAAGTTGCTTAACTTCTGCTGTTTCAACCCCATTTATTCCGTCTCGACAGTATATCTCCTCCAGCCGCTGACATTTCTGCTCTACGGTTGCATCTGTCTCCTCTGGTGGTAGGTCAGGCTAGAATCTGGTGCATCCATATGTATCAGTAGGCCCTCTCTTTAGTCCATCACCAGATGAATGGTGTTGGCGAAAGCTGGTGGTGCGGTTCAGATTTTCAATTCAGTTTTTAATTTGAATTAACAGTGAGATTTAACCATTTCCTAGTACCTGACCATTGTCACAGAGAAAACTTTGAGGATACTGGCGGATGATGTTTTGGCAGACTGTGACACATTGTCCACGTGTTGGGTTTAGCTCATATTTCCTCATCTCATCTGCCAAAACTCTGACCATTTGTCGCCGTGCTGCTGGTGAAGGTCTCTTACCATCAGCCACTGCTGAACAAATGCCCATAGGCATTGCAGTCCATCTGAAATGTATCTGGCCAATTTTTAATTTTTTTATTTGGGAGGATGGACTGCAGTCTTCGGAGATGCTGGATTCTTGATTTGAGAGTCCACTTGATGCACTGGAGCAAGGAAGGACTGAAGGCGAGTTGACTGCTGGTGTAGGGGAAGGAAGATTTTGTAGGTCCAAAGTGACCTGAAGTCTCTGAAACAGGAAAAGCAGAGGTAATTAGCATATGAGATTAACCAAGTTTTAAATTATATATATATAAAAACAAAAACAAAAAAAAACACTGGTCACCTCAAAGGCCTGTAAATAAAACATTAAGTAATTGGAAATATCTGTAACCTGTAAATGTCTGTTAAAAAAATAAAAAAATAACCGTATGTTAAATAATAATAATAATAATAATAATAATAATAATAATAATAATAATAATAATAATAATAATAATAAAAAACATTGGTCACCTCTGAAGCCTTTAAATAATATGAGATGAACCATATGAGATTAACCAATTTTTAAATGATAATAAAACAAATAAATAAAACACTGGTCACCTCAAAGGCCTGTAAATAATATGAGATGAACCATATGAGATTAGCCATGTTTTAAATCATAATAAAAATAAATAAATAAAAACAATAAAACATTGGTCACCTCAAAGGCCTGTAAATAATATGAGATTAACCATATGAGATTAGCCATGTTTTATATTATAATAAAATAAATAAAATAAAACATTAGTCACTTCAAAGGTTCTACAAACATACTTGTAGAACAGTGCAAGTTAAAAATTAAATAATAATAATTAAAAGTAATTAAAAGCTTTAAAATGAGCTTTTTAAAGATAATATACTTATCCCTTTGTCATCCAAGATGTTCATGCCTTTCTTTCTTCAGTCGTAAAGAAATTATGTTTCCATAAATTGCTTTCTCCAAGATGGTGCCGCCATGTTCGGTCGCCGTTCAGGTCGCTCCGCGAAGAAGCTTTTATTTACTATTTTAATTTCTTTTGCTCTCAATTTTTACACATTTATCATCTGCATTGATCTGCTATGACAGCAAAACTCTTTTGGACATTGGTTACCTCTACACTGGACTGTTTCAGGACACTTTCGCCGATCCTCTGTGGCCATCTGAGATTCGTTGGAACGGCGAGTTGAACAATGGCCAGAGTCGATGGCGAAGAATCAAGAAACACCATGGGAAACGCGCGGGGATCCGTAACAGACTGAGAAAAAGGCCATTCAACCCACCTCTCCCGAGCATTCTGCTCGCAAATGTCCAATCCAACGGGACATGAGAGACTGTAACATCTATTGTTTGTCCGAAAAACATGGCTCACGTCCACGGTCCCGGACACAGCTGTGACGCCGTCGGAGAACTTCTCTGTTTTTGGGATGGACAGAACAGCCGAGGCTGGTAAATCCAAAGGCGGAGGAGTATGCTTCATGATCAACAAGAAATGGTGCGACCCCAGGAACATCACCATTCTTTCGCGGTCCTGTTCGCCTCATCTAGAACATTTAACAATCATCTGCCGCCCATTCTATCTGCCGATGGAGTTTTCTGCGGTCGTCCCGACCGCTGTTTACATTCCACCACAGGCAGACACAGGGCTGGCTTTATCTGGCCTTCATGATGTTGCCAGCGGCGTCATAAACAAACACCCCGATGAGGCGTTCAACGTCGCGGGCGATTTCAACAAAGCAAACCTAAAGAAAGTCTTGCCAAACTTTCACCAACACGTTTCCTGTCCTACATGAGGAGCAAACACACTGGATCATTGCTACTCTCTGTTTAAGAACGCCTATAAAGCGTGGTCACTTCCAGCTTTCGGCAAATCGGATCATGCCGCCATTTTCCTCACACCTGAATACAAACAAAAGCTCGTTCAGGAACCCCCGGTGAGGCGGGAAGTTAAGCGTTGGTCACCCCACTCAGAGACCACGCTACAGGCAGCTCTTGATGACGTCGACTGGGACATATTCCGGGTGAGTTCAGCTGACGTCAGCGAGTTCACGGATGTGGCGCTTTGCTTCATCAACACACTTACAGAGCAAGCCACACAAACAATAACAAAAACGTCCTTCTCAAATTAGAAATCGTGGGTGGACAATTCAATCCGCGCTGCAGTGAACACACACACTGCCGCTTACAACGCCGGTCTCCTATCGGGGAACATGACTGAATACAGATCGTCCTGCTATGCTCTGCGACACGCAGTTAAAGCCACAAAGCTCCGTTATAAAGATCGAGTGGAGTCTCATTTCCAACTCAACGACTCGCGGCGCATGTGGCATGGTCTGAGGTCCATCTGCTCTTTTGGATCTAAATCCTCTGCAGAGGTGAGAGCTGATCTGTTACTTGTGAATCAGTTAAACTCTTTCTACGCTCACTTTGATTGTAATCGCGGCAACGTGACTCCGCCAAGTGACGCGTCAGAGGGAATCACTCAGAGCAACAACAACCACGTGATCTCTGTCTCGGAGGATGAAGTTCGGAGGGCACTCAAGCGTGTGGACGTCAGGAAAGCTGCTGGGGCGGATGGTATTTCAGGTCGTGTTCTGCGGTCCTGTGCTGATCAGCTCGCCGGGTTGTTTACATCTATCTTTAATGAGTCCCTCGCTACATCTGTGGTCCCCACCTCCTTCAAAAAATCCACTATCATCCCTGTCCCTAAGAACAGTAAACCCTCTTGCCTAAATGACTATCGTCCAGTGGCTCTCACGTCTATAGTCATGAAGGTCTTTGAGAGACTCATTAAAAACACCATTTGCTCCTTCATTCCTGACACTTTGGACCCTCTTCAGTTTGCCTATCGTCCCAATAGATCGACTGAAGATGCCATCTCTCATGTCCTCCACTCCTCCCTCACTCACATCGACAGCAAAAGTGGGAACTACGCAAGGCTGCTATTTATTGACTATAGCTTAGCCTTTGACACCATAGTTCCCATTAAGCTAACCGCCAAACTCCTGGATCTCGGCCTGAATTCTTCTCTCTGCCACTGGATTGAGGACTTCCTCACTGGCAGGCCTCAGGTGGTGAGAGTAGGCCAGTTCACCTCCACCTCCATCACCCTGAGTGTGGGAGCTCCACAGGGCTGTCTCCTGAGTCCCCTGCTCTACTCTCTCTACACGCATGACTGTTTGTCCACACACAGCTCCACCTCTATCATCAACTTTGCTGATGATATTGTTGTCCTGGGCCTCATTTCCAACAACAATGAGACGGCATACTTGGACAAGGTGGAGCATCTAACATCATGGTACCAGGACAACTGTCTCTCTCTGAATGTTGGCAAGACCAAAGAAATGATTGTGGACTTCAGGAAGAGACAGCAACGGACATACTCCCCTCTCATGATCAGCGGGTCACCAGTAAAGAGAGTGAGCAGCTTCAAGTACCTGGGTGTAAACATCTCCGAGGACCTGACCTGGACTGCTCACATTCAGACACAGGTGAAAAAAGCCAGGCAAAGACTGTACCACCTGCACCAGCTGAGGAAATTCAGGGTTTCACCAGCTATCCTGAAAACTTTCTATTTAGGGGGCGATAGAAAGTGTATTAACTGCTAAACTAAGTGCATCACAGCGTGGTATGGGAACAGCACCAGTCATGACTGCAAAGCCCTGCAAAGAGTCGTGCGCTTATCCGAGCGTATCTCAGGGTCAGCTCTCCCGTCTCTGCAGGACGTCTACACCAAACACTGCAAAGGTAGAATCATCAAGGACTCTAATCACCCTGCAAACCTTAATTTCACGCTGCTGCCATCTGGTAAGCGCTTCCGAAGCCTGATGGCCAAAACTGAGAGACTCAGGAGGAGCTTCTTCCCCCAGGCCATCAGACTCCTGAACTCAGTTACTTAACATCACGTGACCATTGATATACTGACATTGCACTGCACTTTCTGTTCTCGTTGTTACTGTGTAACAACCTGTTATTTTGCACATTATACTTCTTTGTACATTTCTGTTAACCACATATTTATAAGTCTACAGTTTACTCTGCACAGTTTACTTCACTTATTTTATTCCACTGCTTTATTTTTTTTTTTTTGTTTTTCTACTTGACTTGATTTATTTATAATCCTACATATATATATATATATATATATATATATATATATATATATATATATATATATATATATATATATATATATATATATATATATATATATATATATATATATATATATATATATATATATATATATATATATATATATATATATATATATAGTACTTTTATTCTATTTCTATTATAATTTCGTCCTTGTGTTTTTTAATTGTGAATTTGCACTGTCCATGGAGCGGACCTGTTTACATTTCACTGCCGGTTGTATATTCTGTATATAACTGTGTATGTGACAAATAAAACTCTTGAATCTTGAATCTTGAAATGTTTTTTTGAGGAAAACATGTCAGGAATTATCTCCATATAGTGGACTTCAATGGTGCCTGCGAGTTTGAACGTCCAAAATGCAGTTTCAATGCAGCTTCAAAGGGCTCTAAATGATCCCAGCCAAGGAATAAATCTTATCTAGTGAAGCGTTCATTTTCTAAAATAAAATACCAATTTATATACTTTTTAACCTAAAATGCTAGTCTTGTTTAGCTCTGCGTTGCGCATACATACTCTGTGTAATCCCAGTCAATACAGTTAGGGTAGGTCGAAGAACTACCATCTCATTTTCTCCTCCAACTTCAAAATCATCCTACATCGCTGTTTTCAAAAAAGGGCATTGGGTCAGTACTTCTGCAAAGATGTAGAGTGATTTTGAAGTTGGAGGAGAAAATGAGATGGGAGTTCCTTTTCAGTCGGTCACGTTCGACGTACGTTTTGGGAGCCCCTATCAGCTTCAAGTGTATAGAGAATGGGCCAATGGCCATTGGCGTGCAAGATTTGCATCTTGCGCTCTGCCCTGCATCGCGGGTATAAACAGCAAGCGGTTGCAGCGCACATTTGTCATTCACTTTGGAGCCGAACAGCGTTGATGAAGGATTGTTCCTGCTTCAGCAGAGAGAAAGAGAGAGCGAGAGAAGAGAGAGAGAACTAGAGAAGAAGCCTGTTTGTTTTGGGGAGAAGGCACAATCAGCGGCGACCGCCTGCTCACTGGTTTACAGTGCAAATTGCTGTAGTTTTCTCAGCACTGTTTTCTTTTGTTTGTTGGTAGTTGGGGCTTTAGGTCAAATGGGAGAAGCGCAAATGCTGCCCTGTGCAGAGGATCTCTTTTCTCTGTATGGAGCTGGGCTCAGTCAATCTGACAGCATGACTCACAGAGGAGCGCGTCCAGTCGGTGTTGAATTGCTTGAATTCGTTCAAATGCAGGACAGCGGTACCACTGAAACTCCTGGGGCATATGGCATCCGCAGCCGCAGTAACGCTGCTCGGATTGCTTCATATGAGGCCGCTTCAACACTGGCTACATGAGATGGGCGTGGCAGAACGGTTCGTTCTGTGTAACAATTACACTGAATTGCCATCAAACCTTCAGCCTGTGGGTGGACCCTTTGTTTCTACGGGCGGGAGTTCCCCTAGAACAGGTGTCCAGGCATGCTGTGGTCTCCACGGATGCCTTATTCACCGGCTGGGGGGCCACATACAACGGGCTTGCAGTTTCGGGTCTGTGGATGGGGCCTCAGCTGCAATGGATTATCAGTTGCCTTGAGTTGTTAGCAGTACGTCTTGCGCTGGGCAGCCTCATGGGGCCGCTACGAGGCAAGCATGTTCTGGTCCGTATGGACAACACTGTGGCCATTGCGTACATCAACAAACAGGGTGGTCTACACTCCCGTCACATGTCACAACTCGCCCGCCATCTCCTCCTCTGGAGTCAGAAGCATCTGAGGTCGCTTCGTGCCATTCACATTCCGGGCCTGCTCAATCGTGTGGCTGACGAGCTCTCACGACAGCATGTGCTTCCGTGAGAGTGGAGACTCCATCCCCAGGCAGTCCAGCTGATCTGGAGACGCTTCGGGACCGCACAGGTAGACCTGTTTGCATGTCCCAATGCCAGTTTTTTTTTTTCCTGACCGAGGGGACCCTCGGCTCAGATGTGCAGTTGGCCCGGGGCCTACGCAAAAGTCTGTTTCCCCCAGTGAGCCTTCTTGCACAGGCTCTGTGCAAGGTCAGGGAGGACGAGAAGCAGGTCTTGTTGGTTGCTCCGTACTGGCCCAACCGGCCCTGGTTCCCAGAACTAGTGCTCCTCGCGACAGCACCTCCTTGGCCCATTCCTCTGAGGAAGGACCTCCTGACTCAGAGACGGGGCACCCTATGGCACCCGCGTCCAGACCTCTGGAAACGCCATGTCTGGTCCCTGGACGGGACGCGGAAGTTCTAGGTGACCTACCACAGGGTGTGGTAGACACCATCACTTTGGCTAGAGCCCCCTCTACGAAGCGCCTCTATGCTTTGAAGTGGAACCTTTTCGTTGAATGGTGTTCTTCTCGATGAGAAGACCCTCGAAGAACCGCCTCGCCCTCACTCTGTATCCTCTTGGGACTTATCTCTGGTGCTAACTGCACTACAGAGAGCTCCCTTTGAACCTTTGCAGTCAGCAGAGTTAAAAATTCTGTCATGGAAGACAGTACTCCTGACAGCATTGGCTTCCATCCAGAGGGTAGGGGACCTGCAGGCATTTTCGGTCAATGAATTGTGCCTGGAAATCGGGGCGGGTAACTCTCATATAATCCTGAGGCCCTGGTCCCACCACTCCCTTTTGGGACCAAGTGGTGAACCTGCAAGCACTGCCCTCAGAGGAGGCAAAACCAGTCCTGGCTTTTCTCTGTCCCGTTCATGCTCTGCGGACTTACAACGGACAGAATGCAAAGCTTCAGGACCTCAGAACAGTTCTTCATCTGTTACAGAGGCCAGCAGAAGGGAAAGGCTGTCTCTAAGTAGAGGATGGCCCACTGGATAGTGGATGCCATCACCTTGGCATATGAAACCCAAGGCATGCCTTGCCCACTCGGGTTGAGGGCCCAATCTACTAGGAGTGTGGCCTCTTCCTGGGCCCTGGCGCCTGGCGCCTCTCTGACAGATATATGTAGAGCTGATATATGAAGTGCCGTTCTTGTGTCGGCTTGTTGCACCATTCCCCTCCTCATGGACCCGATACGTGCACTGATATGCTCCAGGCGAGTTCCCCAGGTTGGCGAACGCTGTTGAGTTCCTCCACAACCCGCTGCAGTCAGATGTGGCAGAGCATCCGACGCCAGGTCTAACACTCGTATGCATTGGTGGAACTTGTGTTAGGCTGGGTATCCATATGTTGTGACCCCTACGGCGGTCCCATATGTGTATTCTTCCACGGTAAGGCTCCCTACGGCGAACCCATATCTTTCCCTTGGCAGAGCTCACTCTCCCATCTCTGTGTGGTGCAGTTCCCCGCCTGCATTGGCTGGGGCCACCCCTGGGACTTCCGCATGTTGCACTGCCCACATGGCCAGTCCATACGTGTATTTTTCCACATGATATCTCCCTATGGGTAGGATGTGGCTTCCCTTGGGGCACGCTTTCCCAGTGTTATCCAATACTCTGCTGAGTGGGTCTTGCGGAACAGCAGCAGTGACTTTGTGTGTTTTCCGCCCTAAACAGACGGGGTCTGAGGGGCTTTTCACTCGCTGGGCGCACTAAAGTGAAGCTACGTGTGGTCATGCTTCATTTCAAAAGGATGAAAGCTCTAAAATTATGTATTTTATGAAGCATATTGTATGGCATGTCATGTGAGTTTTTAGCGAATGCTAAGATAAGATGCTATCATTATGTTATTGGCCTATAAAACACATACTTGCAATCTTCTAACTAGTCTTCTAACAGCTCAATTCAAAGTCTATTGTTTTCACTCAATTAACTTTTCACACGTCTGTCATGAATGACTTAAACCTCATTATTCTTTTATAGTAATTATTTTATTTTTATTATATCCATGATAGCCTATTCAGGCATTCTGAATTGGCCATCAACACATTCATTCCACTTTACATTAAAACCTAGTATCTGAAGTCTTTTTAGCAAACAGACAAACAAAAAAGCATATGCATTTGGTACCTTATGTGAAATAAACTATAGCTCCTGGCATGGTGTGCATTAGAGCTACAGTTAGCATAATAACACAAACGATTAATACACTTTAACTCCAAACTCCCTTTAAACAGCCAGTGAGTGTTTGTATTTACTTCCGATCGCTGTATAATGTGGATTTCAGTGATGTTCAATGATGTTAAAATGTTATATTTAGCATTTTATATGGAGCTAATTGCTACACATGCTTAGCATGTTACTGGAAACATTCTTTATTCATATGAAACACACACACACCATATGCCATCGTAATCATGCATTTATTAGCTTCGTTTACACATGTTGGCAATGTTTACAACAGAGATGAAAATGAGGAAGCGTAAGGAACAGCATGACCAAAAGGGGCAGGATTGTTGTCACGCTGAGTCACATAAGATGATTGACAGCTGTACAACAAATGAGAGAGCTCTGAGATCATAAGTGACGTGCAGCAGGAAGAACCAGACACAAAGATCACTCTGAATGTCATTCAGCTCTTCACCCATATGGAAATGTAATATATGTGTATATATGAATTATCAATATATGCTTTATATAAAGCAAAAACATATATGAAACCTATTAGAAATTGGAACAATTCCATATATTGACATATACATTTATCCCATATGTTATATATGTTTATGTATGTATAATACATATATTTTGACATATATGTCTCATATATGAAATATCCTAATATGCTCATATAGAGTAAAAACATAAATGCACAGCTATCGGAAATTCCATATATTGACATGTATCTCTATTCCACATATTATATGTTTAAATTATATATATGTGACAAATCACTATCACTGACAAATGCCATAGAGTCTTAGTATAGATTTTATGTATAAAACAAATTAAATTTAAATTTAAATTTTTTTTCAGTGTTACTTATTGTCAGGTGAGGCAAGGGATGAAGGACTCAATGATGTGTAGCGGTTTAATCTGCGTTGTGTTGTTTTAATCACTCTCGAACTCTTGTCCCATCAGTCATCATTTATTAAATCACTGCAGAAGCACAAATATGTTTGAGGACACATGCAGCAACTAATTCAGCGTGCGGCACCCATGCACAATGCGCGCGCTGCGAGATCATATTAAGAATGGGGTATATACTACAGAACTACATTTAGAGAACATACAGTATAACAATAATTAATGTACCTGCAGAAGCACAAATATGTTTGAGGACACATGCAGCAACTAATTCAGCGTGCGGCACCCATGCACAATGTAGTTTATGAGTAGTATGAGTAGTTTAACATAAAAAATATTTTCAAATAAAAAAAATCATCAATGAAATGTTGCGAATACATTAGAAAAGTGCCTGATGTTACAATTATTGCAAGTACATACAATGTAAAATCAACTAAACAACATACAGCCCTTAAGACATGATCACACAACTAATGCGACCTACCACTGCGAGATCATATGAAGAATGGGAAGAGGCAAAGCGCGCCTAATCCCTAAATGCATTGCGGGCTGCGGCCAACGGAAAGACCAAAAATGGTCATGGCAAGTGAAATCACTGTGCTCAATGCACACCTGCTACAGTCTCCCCTCCTGACTTTCACTTGCACATGACAAAAGAACACAAAAAGAAACCAAATTGCCACACGGTCACCCAAAAACAACAACAACAACAACAGGTACACGTAACAGTATAACAAATTAAATAAACAAAATCTGTACCTTAGTACTAAGAGATAACAATGTAAGTCACTTGAAACACTAAATACTCCCGTCATAGGACTATTCTTTTTCAGAATTAGAAATGTAAGAGGGTTGCAAAGCCTCTAAACACTCTCAGGAACAACATGCCTGTTACATGTTACATACATTTAGTGGTCAATACATTTTACTGTTACTGTCACAGCATCTCATAAAATCTTATCTAATTTTAGATCATAAATCTCTTAAATTCTCTTCAAGGTACCACAATAACAGAGATTCATTTCAGAGAAGAAAGAAAAATAGAAACCTGAATTTACATATTTACGTACCAACATACCTACACAGGTAGAGAGAAAAAGAGAGAGAAAAAAAAAAACTACAACCCAGACAAAACTTTCTGATGCATGTTTTGAATCAGTCTAAAGACTGGTTTAACCACCCTCCCGCATCTGGTTTTCACAGGTAATAATTCACTCTGACTAGAAGGTACTCTAGAACACTGGAATAACCGGTCAGTGGCTACAATGTCCGCATACACATCTGCATCAACCTGATTAAGGTTCCCATCTACATCAGGTTCACATGTCAAAGAACTGCCTTCGATTCCTAAGGCCTGTCCATTGAGACTTGTTGCATGTGGTAGACTGTTAGTAGTCATAGTAGTAGAGTGTTCTTCTGCATTATTTTGGACAGAGTCAAAGTCAGAAAGATCAACTTCTTCAGAAACTGGTAGTTCCGATACCCACGCCACAGTTCTCTCATCTGATCCACTGACAGGTAATCTCAACTCATCAGTTTCGTTCACAGACAGACTTGACCCACTCAAAGCAACAGTCTCAGAAGAATCACCGTCAGAAATCTCATTCTGAAGAGGTAGGAAGTTCACTGGCATGATGAGATTTCTATGAACAACTTTCTCAGCACCAGTCACGCAATTCTTGATCCGGAGAGTATGGACTTCATTGTTCATTCCGGTCACTATGTAGATGTGACTCTCCCATCTATCCGCAGTTTTCCTCTTGCCATGCTCGCTCTTATTGGCCAGCAGAACTCGATCACCAATGTTCACTGGAGCACCTTTCTGCTTTTTGTTGTAGATTATTGCTTGCCTCTGTTGTTGTTTCGAAGTAGACCACTGGGCCACTTTCATAGCTTGTGCAAGATCGTCTCTGAAGGACTGCACATACTGGTTATAGTCGACCACCTGGTCATCAAGCAGCACAGAGTCAAACATCATGTCGACAGGCAACCTGGGAGATCTGCCAAACATCAACTGAAATGGGGGAAAACTGGTTGTCTCATGAATTGTTGCATTATAGCAAAAAGTGAGGGACTTCAACATTTGAGGCCATCTGTGTTTCGCTTTAGATGGTAAGGCACAAATCATGTTCCCCAACGTACGGTTGAATCTCTCAACGGCCCCATTTCCCATTGGGTGGTAAGGAGTTGTATGGGATTTTTGAACACCAGCTAGCTGAAGCATTTCAGAAATCAGGCTGCTTTCAAAATTGGCTCCCTGGTCTGAGTGTACTCGCTCAGGAAAGCCGTAGATGCAGAAAAAGTTGTCCCATAGCTGCTTCGCAACTGCCTTTGCGGATTGATTAGGACAAAGGTAAGCATGTGCAAGCTTAGTAAAATGGTCGGTCACAACTAATACATCCAGAGACTTGTTGGAGGAGTCTTCAGCAGACCAAAAATCAATGCAAACCAGCTCAAGTGGTCTTGATGTTTTGACACTTTCGAGCGGAGCTCTGGCCTCAGGCTCTGGCGACTTGCTGACAACGCATCTTCTGCAGCACCTAACATACTCTTTCACATCCCTTTCCATCCCTTGCCATCCCTTGCCAGTAAAAGCGACGTCTGGTTAGG
Source organism: Paracanthobrama guichenoti (assembly GCA_018749465.1). NCBI lineage: Eukaryota > Metazoa > Chordata > Actinopteri > Cypriniformes > Gobionidae > Paracanthobrama > Paracanthobrama guichenoti. Next base: position 15,991,805 of record CM031961.1, on the reverse strand, counting down.
TAGAGTGTTCTGTGTTGCCCCTGATGTCCAGCTTCATCATGCACTCCCTTGAGCACCATCTCTCGAAGAGTAGCAGGCACAACAACCTGAAAAGTCTTTCTCTTCGTGACAACGTCCTTGGAGACTCTATATAGTAGACCTGATCTTATTGATAGTTTATTCCAGGTTCTCAGTAACCGAAGTACACTAGGTAATTCCTTGTTTCTTTCTCTCCTAGACGGCCTGCGCTTGCGCTCCACAAAGAAAAGCACTCTGTTCAAGTCTGGATCAGCATGTTGTAAGTCTATCAGCTCCTGCCTTGACAGTACTGGAACGTCCGATGGTCGGGATGGAATAATCGATTCAAGTATCTGTGGAAGCAGGTAAGCATAAGGCTGCACAAGATTTTCTTGTTGTCTACTGCTGTACAGAATGGCAGAGATGTCCTCCTGAGAAATACCAGACTGTCTAGAAAGAGCAACATTATGTACCTCAATATCTGATCCGGGATTGTCTTGTGTCTATTTCTCAAAAAGGATGACATGACGAGCGGAACACATCCTGGACATTCTCTGAATTCACTGCCTGGGACTCCTCCAAGAGAGCACCATAGGGCACCCTGGTAAGTCGATGAAACACACTGGGTCGCACAAACGGTTCACGGCTGAGAGCGTCTGCGACTACATTCTTAGGCCCAGGAATGTACTTGATGTTGAAATTGTACGGAGCGAGTTTTGCGACCCATCTTTGTTCGCAAGCATCCAACAGGTTTTGTAAGAATGTAGGTCAGAGGGTTGTTGTCTGTCCATACCGAGAATTGATGACCCTTTAGCCAGTGGCTAAATTTGTCACAGACTGCCCATTTGAGAGCAAAAAACTCTAGTCTGTGCGCTGGGTATTTTGCTTGCGCATAATTTAGCGACTTGCTAGCAAAGGCTACGGGACGAGCAACCTCTCCACCTGCCACTACCTGAGAAAGCACTGCACCAAGCCCATTACTGGAAGCGTCCACAGAGAGCAAGAAGGGTTTACTAAAATCTGGGTGTGCCAAAAGAACTCCTTCGAGTAAAGCCTGTTTAAGCGCACTAAAGGCATCTCTACACTCCTGGGTCCAGTCAGAAGAGGTAAGTTTTCTGCCCGCTATCACATGCTTCTGTCCTTTGGCATGTCTTGGTTTCCTCGTGCCTGATGTCAAAGCAAAGAGGGGCCTACCAATGCGAGAACATCCCTCAATGTACTGCTGGTAGAAAACCACCATACCCAAAAACTATCTTATTTTGGTTTGTGATGGAATGTCCGTGCCCTCTTCCATAAGATCACGTTCTGAGATTTCAACAATAGCTCTGACCTTTTCAGGATCTATAGCCACTCCTTCACTACTCACAATGTGGCCAAGAAACTTAACAGATGGTTTCATAAAATGACACTTCTTTTGAGATAGTTTCAGATTGTGAACCCGAAGTCTCTGGAATACTATCTCTAGTCGTTCCAAACCCAGCTGTTCATCAGGAGTAAAAACGAGGATGTCATCGAGGTAGCATAGCATGCTCATGAAGTTTTGATCTCCAAAGATGTTCAACATCATCCTCATGAATGTCGCAGGACTATTGCACAGACCCTGTGGAAGCCTATTGTATTCGTACAGGCCAAATGGAGTGATAAAAGCTGTAAATCTCTTGTCATCCTCATGTACTTCCACGTTGTAATAACCTGATGTTAAGTCCATTGTAGAAAAGAATGCATTACCACCTAGAGCCGCAAGTGCATCCGCTTGATGTGGAAGAGGATGTGCATCCTTGACAGTGCGCACATTCAGCCAGCGGAAGTCTGTGCATAGCCTCAGATCCCCGTTCCTTTTCCAGACCAACACAAGAGGCGATGCATAATCACTCATCGACTTTCTGATTATATCACGCTCCTCCATGTCATTCAAGGCACATGAAAGGTTTAGTATCACTTAGAGAGATTCTGTGAACAAAGCCTTTGGCCCTTCCACAGTCCAGTCCATGACGTGAAAATATCGACTCATACTTGATCAACAGTTCAGCCAATCGCGCTCTCCAATAAGGTGTCAAAGAATTTGAGTCCAAGTCGATATCTTGAAGTCCCAGGCTAGACAGCGTTGGGCCAGCCAAACTGTGTGGAGAGTCATGTTGTCGCTCAGTCTCGCACTGCTCAGTATTACTTTTTGTGTGGCTGTTAGTCTCTGCTTTGTTACACTGCAAAACTTCCATCTGTTGAAAAGACATGTCACGACAGTCAACATCAAAGTCTTCAAGAGCCATGCAGGTGTACACGTCAGCCAGCTTGCAGTTACGTTACTACCCACAGATAGGATTTTGTCAGTAGCCAGTCTTCCCCACACTATGTGTTCTTTCATGGGTTCCAAAGTTACGGCATGTTTCAGTTTTACAGTCCCTACTTTGGTAGGTGGATCCTCTCCTCTCCATGACTCGACATTGCTCAAAAGTTGAAACAAAGCACCTGTATCAAAATCTTTTCCTTGTGAGCCAGATACTCTTCCCCAGAAATCACTTGATATCTTAATTTCATGAATGAGATGTTTTATGACATAACTTCCCAAAATCAGGTCAGCATTTTGTCCATCAACAATTAAGACAGGAACAGAGAAGGAGCAATCAAAGACTTTCATCTGAACATCACTGACTCCCCGTGGGCTTGTCTTCTGGCCACCACAGCCAATCAGCGTGAGTAGTGTTGGAGATATGTCATTTGAGGTAAGTACTTTTGGCGTCCATGAGTTTGGACAGAGCTTGTGTACTCATAGTACAAGCCATAGACCCACTGTCAAGCATGCCTCGAAGCAAAACATCCTGTACCAGAACATCAGTAAAAAAAAGATCATCATTCGTGTTAAGTCTCTGCACATTTTGAAAAATCACTTTTGCCTTGTCATCGACGCTACTGCAAAACTCAGAATAGACAGATGCCAAATCAATATCCTCATCATCAGGGGACATAAATACATGGCCCTCCACTAGTCCCCTCCTCGTGTGGGCCATCTAGTTTCCCGCCTGACCAGAGCCAGGACTGCCGTTGAATTTGTGTCTCATGGGCGTCCCCGCAGAACAAGCTGATGCTCTGTGGCCAGAACCATGACAGTTAAAGCATAATCGATTTATTCGACAGTGTGAGATTGTATCATGACTCGCATCACCACATACTTCACATACTACATTTGGTCTGGTTATTCTGCTCCTTGTTTTATGTTGAGGTCTTTTCACTCTTGTAGCCTGTTGACAAGAACCCTGGTCCAAAACTCGTTCCAACAGACTAATCATACGACTCAAAGACTGATCCTGAGAACAGTGCTCAGTATCTTGAGGAAACGCCACAGTTGTATTATTCTCCGCACCACGGTCATGAGCGCACAAAATGTCCGTTGACTGAGCGTGACACGCTATCCCACCCACATGTGCATTGGCCTTACAAGATGGCGCCCCCCGCGGCAGACGTGTTTGCTCGCTCCACGCTTAAATGTTGGACTTTTCTTCTTTTCTGTGTGTTTTTCGTTTTTTCTGCAGTGCACAAATGCCATGCACTGTTAACATACAACCGACAGGCATTATTGGACATTGCCAACTCACGACACTTTGATTTTAGTAGTTCTATTCCGCTGGAGATACACGTCATTGTTCGCCCCCAGAGTCACGACCGAAACCACCGGACTCAAGTGAGTTAGCTGACCCCAGGAGAGTGCTTCGGAGACGGTGACGCAGGCGAGGCAAGAGGGGAGGGCTTCATGCTAGGCTAAAAGCTCGCACTAGCCGGCCACCGCTACCCAGCCTCCTGCTAGCGAATGTGCGGTCTCTGGAAAACAAACTGGACGAGCTACGAGCCAGGATTACAACCCATCGGGAAATCAGAGAGTGCTGCGCCCTGATTTTCACAGAGACCTGGCTCTCAGACAAAGTCCCAGAGAACGCCATTCAGCTACAGACTCACTCGGTTCACCGAGGCGATCGAACGGCCGCGTCCGGTAAGAACAAAGGAGGAGGCGTGTGTGTGTTTGTAAACAACTTCAAATCACCTTTATTTATATAGCGCTTTTAACAAGTCCAATTGTTTCAAAGCAGCTTCACATTGTTAACAGGAAAATAATGCAACAGAATTTGTACAGCCGTTCTGGTGAAACGGTGATGTTATCCAGCTAATTTCAATTATCATATAGTGTCAATGCGGGCAGATCGGTAATATAGATGAAATTTAGGTGTCTCCAACTGAGCAAGCCAAAAGCCAGAGGCAACTGTGGCAAGGAACCAAAACTCCTTCAGGGTCAGAATGGAGAAAAAAAAACCTTGGGAGAAACCAGGCTCAGTCGGGGTGCCAGTTCTCCTCTTGCCGACGAACAAACAGTGTATGATTATAATTCTGGCAACATAGCAGGTCTTAATTCATATTAGGCAAACAGATATTTGTTAGATTATTCGAGAGATTGGAGTCGTCACGCCGAAGACGAGTTTAATGAGGATGTCGTGTCGATGCAGCATTTACGGGGGGAGTTTATTTGACATGTTCTCTGCAGACACTTCAGGGATGCGTTGGTCATGTCCAGGCGCTGGTCCACCATCTGATCTGGATACGGCCTGGATCCGGCTGACTGCAGTAAACCTCGGGATAAACAGAGAGACTAACATTAGCGTAGATGCCATTGATCTTATGATGTAACGAGTACATCAGGTGTTATGGGAAGTGTTCCCAGTTCCGGCTGACCTAGTTAATGCAGCCTAACAATCATTTACTGATTTGAGTAATAGAAATTGATAATGTTTTTATGTGTAAGCCATAGTAAAGAGATGCGTTTTTAGTCTAGATTTAAACTGACAGAGTGTGTCTGCTTCCCGAACAATGCTAGGAAGACTGTTCCAAAGTTTAGGTGCTAAATAGGAAAAGGATCGACCGCCTGCAGTTGATTTTGATATTTTAGGTATTATCAACTGGCCAGAGTTTTGAGACCGCAATAGACGTGATGGAGTATAATGCGTTAAGAGTTCACTCAAGTACTGGGGAGCTAAACCATTTAGTGCTTTGTAAGTAATAAGCAAGATTTTAAAATTTATACGATGTTTAATAGGGAGCCAGTGCAGTGTTGACAGAACCGGGCTAATATGGTCACACTTCCTTGTTCTAGTAAGAGCTTGAGCTGCTGCGTTTTGGACCAGCTGGAGTTTGTTTATTAAGCGAGCAGGGCAACCACCCAGTAAAGCATTACAGTAATCTAGCCTTGTGGTGCGAAGACATACAGACGGTTGACGAGCATTGTTCACCAGATGTGGAGTTGATACTACTGAAGTGCCGTCCTTATTATCTACCGAGGGAATTTACTGCTGTGTTTTTGGCCACTGTTTACATCCCCCCGCGCGGTAACTCCACGGCAGCACCCAGCAAACTCCATGACATCATCAGCGCGTTAGAAACGGCTCACCCTGACGCTGTTTTTTATTGTTGCTGGTGACTTCAACCAGTCTAGTTTAAAGACTGTATTCCCCAAATACCATCAGCATGTGGACATTCCCACCCGTGATGAGAACACTCTTGACCACGTCTACAGCAACATACGTGGTGCATACAGGGCTGCACCCCGCCCCCACTTCGGACACTCGGACCACATCTCTTTGTTCCTGTACCCTGCTTACAGACAAAGATTGAAACAAGCACACCCTGTCACCAAACAGATTAAACTCTGGACCCCGGAAAGCGAGATCACCCTGCAGGACTGTTTTGCTCTGACAGACTGGGATGTGTTCAAAGCTTCAGCCACTCTGGAGGACTCTTCCATTAGCGTACAGGACTATGCTGAGTATGTGACTGGGTACATCAGCACTTGTGTTGATAACATCATGCCCACCATACAAATCAGGAAGTTTCCCAACCAGAAGCCCTGGATAAACAGTCAGGTACGTCACATGCTGCGTGCTCGCTCTCTTGAATTCAGATCAGCCAATGAGAACGAGTACAAAGCTGCGAAGTATGGACTGAGAAAAGCCATCACAGCGGCCAAGAGGCAGTACAGAGAGAAGCTGGACAGCTTCTATTCTACTGCTGATTCAGGCCGGATGTGGCAGGGGCTGCAGCACATCACAGACTACAGGACCACCACTAACATCATCGCCTCAACAGACAGCCTGCCGGATGACCGCAACACTTTCTACACCCGCTTTGAGGCCCCCAGCGACACTGCAGAGAGGGAGCTCACACACACCTGGACCACCCAACCCCTCCTCCACCAACCATCTCAACAACCCAAGTACACATAGCCCTAAGGAAGATCAACCCCCGCAAAGCAGCAGGACCAGACAACATTCCTGGGCAGGCCCTCAGAGCATGTGCCAACGAGCTGGTTGACATTTTCACCTCAATTTTCAACCTCTCCCTCAGCCAGCGCACCGTACCATCATGCTTCAAGACCACGACCATCGTCCCCCTGCCTAAGAAGAGCCCACCCACCTGCCTGAATGACTACAGGCCAGTGGCTCTCACCCCTATCATCATGAAGTGTTTCGAGAGAGTGGTGCTGGCCCACATTCAGAGCAGCATACCGGACACCATCGACCCCCTGCCTATTGGACCAACAGGTCCACCTCAGATGCTATTGCTGCTGCCATCCACTATTCTCTCTCTCACCTGGAAAACAAGGACTCCTACCTAAGGATACTTTTCATAGACTATAGCTCCGCCTTCAACACGGTCATCCCACACAAACTCACCCACAAACTGTCCACACTTGGTCTGCACCCCACCCTCTATGACTGGCTCCTAGACTTCCTGACTGTCAGGATTGGCAATCGGACTTCAACCAGCACCATCACAAACATTGGCACTCCACAAGGCTGTGTACTCAGCCCCATCCTCTACACCCTGTACACCTACGACTGTGTCGCCTCCCACAAGGACAACATCATCCTGAAGTTTGCGGACGACACCGCAGTGATAGGACGCATCGCTGGCGGTGACGAGGCAGCTTACAGGAGGGAGGTGGCCAGTCTGGTGTCATGGTGTGAAGAAAACAACCTCACCCTCAACACGGACAAGACAAAGGAAATGATAGTGGACATGAGGAAGGAGAGGAGAACGCCTCAGCCACTGTTCATCCGGGAGCTTGAAGTGGAGAGGGTCCAGAAATTAAATACCTGGGTGTCCACATCAGTGAGGACCTCACTTGGACACCTCACATCACGCAGCTGGTCAAGAAGGCTCAACAGCGGCTGTATTTTCTGAGGAGGCTGAGGAAGTTCGGCATGTCGCCTAAGATCCTCAGCAACTTCTACAGCTGCACCATCGAGAGTGTCCTGACCAGCTGCATCACTGTGTGGTATGGCAGCAGTACTGTCAAGGACCGCAAACGCCTGCAGAGAGTGGTGAAGACTGCGCAGAAGATCACCAGGACTCCACTGCCCTCTCTGCAGAGCATATACCACCGCAGAGTCCACAGGAGCGGAACTCCTAAACAGCAGGAACTCCTAAACAGCAGATAGGAGTCTACAATCACAACATCACATGGACAATTGTTTACATACTGCACTACCTCACTTACACTGCCAGAACTGGACTACCTCACTTTACACTACCAGAACTGCACTACCTCACTTTACACTACCAGAATTGCACTACCTCACTTTACACTACCAGAATTGCATTACCTCACTTTATTACTTTACTCTTTTGCCCTTTTTATATTTATATTTTTTATATCTTTGCTCTCTTTATTATTTATATATTTCTTATCTTATTTTTTATTTTTAACTTACTTGTGTGACATTTATTGTGGACGGCAAAGCAAGAATTTCATTGTACAGGGAAACATGCTTTCTGTCTGTACACATGACAATAAACACTTTGAACTTGAACTTACGTTGAAGTAGCTTATTCTCCCTCTGATACTCATCTAGTCTGACCTGCACATCAGCTGCGGTCCATAGATCCAGGGGCTTACATTTTAAAATCAGGGCCAGCTCTGGGTCAGGGCAGTTCTGAATGAACATCACTGTGACTTCCCATAAAGGGTCATCGAGAATTTTTTCCTTGTCTTTTCAGTCCTTCTGCTGCAACATCAATTGCATTGTGAAGCCTTATCCAGTAGTCGAACGGTTTCTCATTTTTCAAAGGCAAAGTTGCATAAAAATCTGCCAAAGGCATGCACGAAGACACAGTATCACTGCAATGTTGTTTGAGCAAGTCAAAAATTGGCTTTGGGCCACCACTGAGGTTGATCATAGGATTACTCCTCAGTCCAACCTTTACTATATTACGTGCTCTGCCCTTCAACTTTGTCAGTACTTCATCAGCTTGGTCTTTCAAGGGCACGTCATGCTTTCTCAAGTACACTTTTACTGTCTCCACCCACTCATCAACACATATTTTCTCTTCACTGTCACCTTTGAAGTATGGGGGCTCATTAACATCCTGCTTAACAGTTAAGCTAATTTTCGACAAATCAGTCATATTGAGGGTTGAATCATTTTGCTTGTTTCGGCCAAAAACTCCAGATTCAAGACAGGTAACAATGTTTTGGCTAATGCTGTTGCCTATCTGTTTCACCATATCATTAATCAGGTTAATTGGAACAGCATTTACATCAGAATATTGCACAGAATCATCAGTAACGGTACAAGACTGAGACACAGTAGATGTTGGCACATTAGTGTGTCTTGTGTGAATTGGGGTTGAGGAAAACGGACCAACTTTATCAGCCCCACCTGTCTGATGTGCTTGGACAAATTGCATTACATCCCTCCCTCTCCCCACATTCATCTGACAATTAGAACCCTCCATCTCCCTCCATTTTTTTGCAATAAGACACACAATATAAACTAAATAATCTCAGTATGACAGTCTATTAACCACTTGGAGATCTCTCAAAATCAAAAATAACCCAATTCATATTTTATTCACAATTGGCGAACCTCTCATCCACCGGCAACTCCTTCACTCACGTGTAACTCGTTAGTCACGCGTTGCAACGATGCATTCGATCCGCCGATCACCCCCGCAACTCCTTCCCACTTGTGTAAATTGTCTAGTCCTACAAGAGTGAAGCAACGATCACGGCACCAGTTGTAGCGGTTTAATCGGTGTTGTGTTGTTTTAATCACTCTCGAACTCTTGTCCCATCAGTCATCATTTATTAAATCACTGCAGAAGCACAAATATGTTTGAGGACACATGCAGCAACTAATTCAGCGTATGCACCCATGCACAATCGCGCGCTTGCGAGATCATATGAAGAATGGGGTATATACTTTTACAGAACTACATTTAGAGAACATACAGTATAACAATAATTAATGTACCTGCAGAAGCACAAATATGTTTGAGGACACATGCAGCAACTAATTCAGCGTGTGGCACCCATGCACAATGCGCGCTACAAAAGATAAAGAGTAGTTTAACATAAAAATATTTTCAAATAAAAAAATCATCAATGAAATATTAAGTAGTACATTAGAAAAGTGCCTGATGTTACAATTATTGCAAGTACATGCAATGTAAAATCAACTAAACAACATACAGCCCTTAAGACATGATCACACAACTAATGCGACCTACCTACTGTGCTCAATGCACACCTGCTACAGATACAGAGGTTAATGGGCTTTTATTAGACTTAAAAAAATAAACAAGATTAAATATAACTTATAAATATATACACATATACACACACACTAATATAACTTACTTAAAATAAATTGTATTGTTTGTAAATTGTAAATTCAATTTATTGAAACTGAATGATAACATTAACAATTTGCACATGGAGAAAATCCAAGACAGCATTGTGAATAACAAAGCTCAATACTGAAAGTAAACCAATAAAAATAAATCAAACTCAAACCCAAAATACTAAAGTGATACACCGATAAACAAAAACCAGAAAAAAAAAAAAAAAAAAAAAAACATATATAGAAGGTGTACCAAACAACTGAAAATGCCATAGAGGGAAAAGGATATACAATCTGCTGTGTTGTAGAAGTCCCAGTCTTAGTAAAGTCCCAGCAGGCAATGAAGATATGCAATCCTAAATCCTAGATAAGGCACTGGCACAATCCAACAGAGGTAAGAAGTAGGTATCAGCACACTCAAGCCCCATAACAGAGTCCTCTGTGAGCTTCTCTGCAAACTTCCAAACACTACGAATTAACATTTTTATGGGTACATACAAATGTGCATTTGAATAAGATTGCAAAGCATTAGACTGTACAATTCACTTAACTCCTCAAACACAATGTGATTCCAGGCATTTTCATCCATTGCCATGCCTCGCCTATGCTTTACATTTCACTGCCGGTTGTATATTCTGTATATAACTGTGTATGTGACAAATAAAACTTTTGAATAAAACTCTTGAATCTTGCTACTCGCAATGGCAACCTTAAAACCACTTCCTCCCTTTGTTGCCCTCTAGAGGACAGGATGAAAAATGTCACTCCTGTAACATGGTACATTTACATTTACATTTATGCATTTGGCAGATGCTTTTATCCAAAGCGACTTACATTGTTGCATTCAAGGTACACATTTTTACATTTTTGTCAGTTCTTGCTTTCCCTGGGAATCGAACCCATGACCTTAGCGTTGCACGCTCTTATTGCTTGAGCTACAGGAAAGGGTAACCGTTACTTGCTACACAGAACAAAACATGAAAGTACATGGCTGATGATGAGCACGAACACATGGAGAAAAGAGTTTATACTGCCCAAGCAAAACTACATACTCACACGAGACCAAGCGAATGCTCATACTGTGCGCTCACAACGGGGCAAAAACACATGGAGCATTAATGTCCGAAGCCTGAACCAAAACCAAACTAGAATGAAATGCCAGGATTCAAACACCACTATATAAATCCATATAAAATCCTAAACAAGCATACTGAATGTTTGCATATATGTTGTTTAAATAAACTTACATTTATAAATTAGACATATATTGTTTACATATATGGCATTAACATACAGTACCATATAAAACGTCATCATATAAATCATTTTAATATATGTATATATAATAATTCTTCTATGGGTATTTCATACATGGTATAAACCTATATCTTCATATATCATGAGGATGTATATATGTGCTAATAACGTACTGCCTTATATGAAACTTATATGACATCACTACCCGGATATAGGGACATTTATTAAATTTTCGTATGGCCAGATCAGCATAATTCAGTGAGAAATTAATAGAAATGTTATTCTGTATAACAAAATATTTTGCAAACGTGATAATAAATCTATATTTGTCCAAATATGCACACTTTTTGACTAAGAGACAGAACGGATGCGGTTTTAGTGTATGTATGTAACCACAAATAAAATGGAGAAGACGTGACTGGCTTTTGATTCTTGTTGATATTTCATTCAAAATATTGTTCATTACAGATTGATTATTTTGCACTCCTGACATAAATAAAGAAACTAATGTCACTGCAACCTCATTTTATCATAAACAGTGGTCAAATAACGAAGCTGGAGGCTTTAATCTTTATAATTATACCAGATGTAGATGAAGTAAGTGTGTGATGTTTTAACGAGCAGTGAATGTTGAACAACAGTAATCTGGGGCTGTCGGCGATACTTGACTGCTAAGGGATTAAATAGTCGTATTCTGGTCAGCAGAAATTGCTGGTGCACAAATCAATGCCACAATTTATTTTAATTGTCAGTTTCAGTTGCCATATCTCATTGTCAGCAGGAGATGTAATCTTCTCTCCAATCAACACTGGTAACAGTCTCAGTAAGCACCAGTTCTGCATAGCATGGCCACTCAGTCTATCACTTCCTGGCTTCACCTCACAAGGTTTGTCATTTGCATCATTACCTAAATATCGGAACTGGTCAATCATCCAATTGAATTCAGTTTAAGTGAACTGTTTGTCAACTGTGACAAGATGGTTGATACACAATGCAAGATCAGAGGCAACAATGCCTTCAAACAAATTATGCCCAAGACACGGAGGCAACCCAGGTTGACATACATGAAACATAGTCAGGCTGTTGAATAAGGAGTCAAATTTAATACCTCCACTATGAAAAGAATGCTCCTCGAGGTTCTAAACATGCTCTTTGTATGACTCTGGTGTCCGAATGTTAGCTTTGGACAAAGGATCTGCGTGAAACACATCTTTGTCAATTTCACAATATCGACAGAAGAAAACTTCCAATATTGTGTGAACCCAGGTTGTCTCCACAAATGGCTCGCAAGATTCTTCTGCATACCTGTCCATCAGGTAGCACTATGCCATTAGTCTCAAGGTCTTGAAGGTCTTTCATTAGGCATCCCATGACCAATTCCTGACCAAAATACTTGAAAACCAGTTGCATCTGGTCAATACGTGACCGGTTATTTGGTAATAGGTCTGCAAGTGTGAGATACATATCTAGTATTTTGTGTTTTTTTCTTTCCTGACCCCAGGGGATTAACAACTTCAAATGAATCTTGATAAAGTATCAAGCCTAAAGATGACCTCTCTGTCTGGGCCATGTTTTTTTTGTGGTGTTTTCACCATCCCACACATCTTCAAAAATATCCTTCAAGTGGATACGGCTGTGTACTTCTCTGTACTGCTTCCACACAGACTCACAATGAAAAAGGGCCTCAATTGTCTGTTTTACAGGGACATATTGTAAAAAAACACTCTTTGCCAGCTTCATTATGTCCTAGACAAATGGGCATAGGTTCAACATAATTAAAACTGTTCTTAAACACTGTTTTCCTGTGCTGGTCTGTTTTTAGTGTATGGCTATTACATGCTCGTAAGCGATCGTCTGCTTTCAGACTGTCCATGACATCATTAATGGAAGCCTCTGGAACCCCAAGTGCAACCAATTTCTCATTTAGTTTGAAAAGTAGATGTGACGAGTTGACATAAACTGACTGCATGTCTACAATAATATTCTAAATGACTAAAGAAGGAAGCAATAACTTAACCTGTAATTTCAGATAAAAGAGAGCAAGATTCTTCAAAAATAACATCTGATTGATATTTTCTGGACTAACCTCCAAATTCTCACCATTTCCAACTACACCAGTTTGTTCTTCTGTCATCATATCACTGTCAATATTTTGAAAGCTTTAAGCTTCAGTCACAAGTGATGTGGCAACAATGGATTCACTTAGGTTTACCTCTGTACATTTTTTCTTGATATGTGAGAGGTAAAGGTGGATATCACTGAAAATTATTTATCATACTGCTTAAATGGGCATGTCAGTCTTCGTCCCTCTTTAATGTGCACTTTAAGATGTGAATACAAGTTAGTATCACTTAGCACCACACAAGTCAACATGGCACGCAAAGTTTACTGCAGGGTACAAATGTGATCTAGGCACCACCACACAATCATTGTGGTGTCTGTAAAGATGTGATTTCAAAGCTGCTAATTTTGCAAACTTCCTGTTACAATCCTGGATGCAACAATAAAGAAACAAGTTAGGGATATTGCTGTGAAACCTCATGTGCTTCATATAGGCCACTGGAGTACTGCATTGCTGCCTGCATAACTGACACGTGCAACCATGCTAACAAGTCAAAATGGATAGTCTTTGGGCATGAAAAACTTAACAAAAATCTCAACAACAAAAAAATCTCCACTGAAATAAAATGTCCATTAGCCTGCTGTACTGGGGCAAAGTAACATTACAATACAAACCATCAATACAAAAATGTTTAACTGGAATTATTCTTACTGACTATTGTAATGTAAACTTATTCTATCAAGCTAACTTGGATCGAAGCAATCCAAAATACAGCCAACACTAAAGAAACAAAGCAGCAACACTAGTAAAGAGAAAAAATCCTCATAATACAGTTGTGTACAAATTAGAACAAGCTTACCCAAATTTGTAAGTACAACGTTTTGTCTAATATAAACTAAATGTATATTAGGCAATAAATTAAAAGATCTCAAGTTTAAATTAGCAAACAAGATGACGTATAATTTCAGCGTGTTACAGATACATCTATATTACTTTGTTGCTATGATGTTAAAGGCTTACTTTGCAGAAGAGTTTATAGTATATCATATTTGATTGAACTCACCTTGTAATCGGAAATATCTGAATCAGAAATCCAGCTCCACTCTATGACGCAGTTTTATGGGTTTAGCATTGAAATGACGATAAAAGAGTTACATACTCAGCATCCGGTTAAATCACAGTGTAAAGACGGATGACATTCCACATGTGCTCGCTGCAGTTTTCAGTTCCCAAAATACCGTAAAAGTACTGTTTTCTTTCCTTTGTGGAATAAATACAGTAAAATGCCATTCAATTTTGTCTACGCTACTTCACCAACCATAAAAATAAACAGTAATGCTCTGCTTTTTAACATAACAGGATTATGCTGTTAACAGTGCATGTATCACACTTTCAGGTGCACGCGCTCGAGTTAATCGCAAACTCTGGATTAAACCTAAGTTGACAGAGAATGTTTATACTGATCCCGTTGAACCTGATCTCAGGTTGAAGTTGAAGTTGAAGTTGAAGTTTATTTGTCATTACACATGTACAAGTACAGTATAACGAAATGAAGTTTGGAGCAAGCCTCCGGGCCGCAGCGATTATTCAGGCGCCGCCCTCTACGCCTCCAGAAATACAAGAATGCAATTTAGCAAGCATTACATAGCAAACACAACAAAACATAAACATAAACATAAACATGACACAGTACACGTGGTCACGTGGTGGGATTTTGTATGGAGTGGGAGAGAGATAGATAACAGACAGGCAGACGGATGGGGCGGGAGGGAGATAAGGTCGGGTATGTATGGTGCGGGTGAGTCTGAGATTGTGTTGTGTGAGAATGTTAGCCATAACTCAGTGATGTTTTGAGTTCAGTTCTATGGTTTGTCCTTGAAGGGAGATAAGGCAGTGCACAGGGGAAGATAGCAGACAGCTGCCCGGCTGACCTCCCAACCGAGAGATAGGGACCAAGTGAGGTTCGTTGGGCTAGTTGATTAGGTCAGGCAAATACAATTTATTATTTTTAATCCATTTGATGATCTTCGGTAATTTGTCCGGATCATAATCAATCAATCAGATCTGGTCCTCAGCATTCGCGTCCGGTCTGTGCAGTTTCCTAGACATTACGCCCAGCCACATGGCCAGACCGGTTACAGTCCGTAAAGTTCACCGATCTGACCCCGATAGAGCCCACTACTCCCAAGCGTATCCGCAGTCCGACTGGGCGTTGTTACGGTTCAGTTCTCAATTCCTATCACTTTCTGATCTAATTCCTTCAGACGGTCACACACAACCCCGAAGCATTCTTTAATTTCCACAGACAGCGGCTGGGTGAATTTGCTTGCAGCTGTCTTACCAATCTTCCGATAGGTCAGGGCAATCCCAAAGCCAAAGAATAGGAACCCCGCCATCAATAATCCAATCATGTATAAATCTTCCACATCCTCCACGGACAGAGCCTCCAGGCACAGGACTTGCCAGTTGTTCCATGCGTCCCCTCACGCACTACCCTGCAGCAAAGGTCCTGGTCCGGCAGGTGGGTTCTCCCGGCACACCTTCCTTAGTGAGAAAATCTTGTCGATCGCGCTGATTGACCAGTTAATCAATTCCATTTCAGTATTTTCAGGAGTCCAGCAAAGCAGCAGTCAGAGAAGAGAAGAGACGTAAACACTAGACAAAAACAAAACAGCGCGAGAGCCAGCAGGAGCAGAAAGAAAAAAACACGCCTGCACGGATTGAAGGACAGAAAGGAAAGGGTTGGATTTATATGGATTTGTCAACTCTAAATCTACTTCCTGAAACTCAGAGTTTGATCAACTAGCTTCATGCAACTTTGGAATGTTCTTGATATTGAGGATGCATCGAATACAGACTTGATAGAATGTAATCATTAAAAGAGGGTGAAATCTTTAGTTTTGGTGAGTTGTATTGGTTTTAGATCTAATGTAAAGTTATTTTACATTTTAGATGTAAAAGTTATTTTACATCGATGTTAGTGATAAATGTGTTTTATCTTCATTGCATCTTTCAGAGTTCATTTAGTTGCACCCTTGGTGTTGATAGACCTTTTGGCTTAAATTTGTTTTGCTTTTTATTTTGTTTTTAGTGTGCACAGGTCCTAAAACTACAGATAAATACTGACTATAGCACAGCAGTAATGAAAGATGTAACTCGATCATAACTCTCCACAGGTCATGATTTGGCATAACTCTTTTAGAAGATTTGAAAGGATCTGGATGTCACTGATACATAAGACTTTAGAAAAGCCTCAGACATGCTCAGTAACCTCTAAATGTTCTTTTGTTTGCTGTGTTTGAGCTTTTAGATTAACCTTCTGGTTCAGTGTTGTGGCCCATGGGATTTCCTTCTGTATGTCTGAGAGGGTTGATTTCATTTGAACTCTGTAATGACTGTTTGTATTCCATTTCTTTTAGATATTGTTTATGAGATGTTACCACAAGGTCTGGAAGATTGGTGCAGTCTGAAGGTCAAACTCATATGTGTTATGACATCACATCTAATTCTAAAAGACAATATTGTGCATTATTGATGCAGATATATTGTAAGTTATTCATTTAAAGATGTAGTCATGGAACTTATTTTTGGAAAGAATAAACATAATACATAAAAGAAAACATGCTAAATCAAAATCATTGTCTATTCAGTTGAACAATTTTTTTTCAAATAATACTACAAAAAAATTGCCTAATTTTATTGTGTACTCATTGTGTGTGAAACACAGTACAACAGGGCATATGTTACAACCCAAATAATGAAATCATTGTACATGGTAACTTACTCATGGCAAAAATCCTTCTTTAGGATATTGCTATAATAAGAAAACCATTGACCAAAAGTTATTGGACTGATAAGACATAGAATAATATATTTAATGTTTCCATTTAATATCGACTGTTGAAAAGCATTTTCTAAACTGATGTGTGGCGACACAGTGGTTCAGTTGGTAGCCAGGAGTACTTTCTGGTGTGGGAGTCTATGTGGGTTTCTCTCTGTGTGTCTGCTTCTCACAATCCAAAAACATGCAGTATAGGTCACCTGAAGATGCTGAA